>JAOPSE010000011.1:65258956-65528403 GCA_029449295.1 Zea luxurians | reverse complement strand
TGTCCATATCGTGTGTAAACAAAGCCTAAGTTGACATGGGTGTTGCATCATGTCGAATCATATTTCTTTGTGTGATGTTGTGCTTAATCGCGTGTTTGCCTAGTCTTATTTCGGATTTTGCGTCGCAAATTGAATTCTGATCTGTGGTTGTGCGTGTCGTGGGTTTTGCCCCACGGTGCGGCTCCAGCCCAGCCTAGCTCGACCCGACCCAGCCTAGCCCAGCCGGCCCGGCGTGCCCCTAGCGCCCGTGCCCTCCCCATGCGCATTCCCCCTCCCTGGTCTCTTTCTCTCATTTGGTTTTTCCCGCACAGCAACTTCCTCTCCCACCTCTCTCTCTCCCCCGTGGTGCCCTAGGTTTTGGAGACGGTGATCGCCGGATTTGGACCCCGAGGGGAGCTCCCCTCCCCTCTCCCTCTCCCTCTCTCTTCCCCTCCCCCTCCCCTTCCTTTTCCCCTACACGCGTTCCCTACACGAGTCCCCTGCGCCCGCGGCCCCGCGCATCCGCGCCCTGGCAGCGGTTCGCCCCGGCGGCCTCGCCCCCGTGACCCCCGCGCCCCGCGCGCCCCTGTCCCGGCGGCGGCTCACCCTGCGCGCCCCGCGACCTCGCCCCAGTGGCCCCCATGCCCGCGCCCCTGCGCGCTCGTGCCCTAGCGTCCTAGCGTCCTCGCGCCCACACCTCTGCACGCTCGTGCCCCGGCGGCCCGACGTCCCTGCGCCCGCGCCCTTGTGCGTCCGCGCCCCGTGGCGGCTCGTTCCCGCGCCCCGCGCCCTAGCGGCCTTGCGCCCCACGTGCCTGCGCCCTGCGACCCCGCGCTCGCATGCCCCCTGCATGCGTAGCGTGTTCGCGCGCGCGACTGTAGTGGCCGACGTTCAACTTTAGTTTAACCTTTTTAAATTTTAGTTTTAGTTTAGTCATTGTGCTGCGTCGCACGCTTTCGCGTGATGATTCATTTTAAATTCATCTTTAATTAATGAGCTGTTTCACACGCTTCGTCGCGCGATGTTTCATTTTAAATTCAATCAGTTGATGTATGCTGTCGTGTGTTCCATCGCGCGACACTTAACGTCTCTTTATAATTTTTGCAAGTGTCTCGTTGCGCGCTCTGTCACGCGACAAGTCGTTTATTTCCCAATTCAATTTAAGTGTTGCGTCGCGCATTTCGCCGCGCGACAATCCTTTTAACTTACCTTAATTGTTCATATAATTAAATATGGAACATGACTTTACCCTATGCTAAGCACGATGGCTAAACTAATACCATTCGGTTTAGACGAGTATTTTAATTTATAATTGTGTAACATGATCGCTCTTCGGCCATAGCCTTGATCGTTACTTTCTCGTTCTCGCTTAGTCGTAGGTGTGAGCCCTGCATCGAATGTTTGTTTATTTATTACATTCTATTGTATGATGTAATATACCTTTGTATTAAATGTGTGGAATGTATGTTTGAAACTCGTATAGATAACGGTCAGTTGGCGGAGTCCGAAGGAGTTGCAGGTGAAGACCCTGAGCAGCAGTCGGTTGGTGAAGGCAAGTGTCCTTTGACCCATCTATGTCCTACTCATTCTTATAATTCACTTCCCGCATTTACACATTTATACCTAAGGATTGACTAGCTTTTGTTTATCTTGTCCTTGTTTACCTATTTTGGTTGGGTTATTATGGTTTAGCCTTATGCTAGTGCTTCATATTAATCAATTAACATGATGAGATTATCTATGATACGCTGTTTTCCCTTTTGATTATGATGATGGTACTGTGACATTTAAGGGGGCTCGAGCTGTTTCTCGAGTGCCTCTTCATAAGGACTGTTCGTTGGATGACCGCCCGAGAAAACAGTGCAACCATAAGGGTGGAATGGTTCGCCCTTAGCTGAATAATTAGAGGAACTTAGGTGTAGTTCGCTTTGCCGTCGTGCCGTCAATGGGGCTCGGTGTATGCGACTCGCTCTGCCAAGGCTGGTTTGCCCCTTGGGGAGGAGTGCGGTACATTTAGGAAACCTAACGGGCGGCTACAGCCTCAGGGAATCTTTGTAAAGGCTACGTAGTGAGACCCTGCCTATTCACCTTGGTAGTGTTAAGAGTTTGATCGGCCTGAGGCAAGAGGGAATCACAACTTGTGGGTAATGTGCGCAACCTCTGCAGAGTGTTACGAAACTGATATATCATCCGTGCTCGCGGTTATGAGCGGCCAAGGGAGCTCCATTGATTAGAGATACTTGATCAGAGATGTATGGTTTACAGTGGTCATGAAGATGATGGTTTTGATTATGCTTATGGTAATGGTAAGTAGTATTCTTTCCGTTTGGAAAGGATACATCCAGGTTAATAACTTGGGTTAATGCTAAAACCTGGCTTTATACTAGTAAGTAGTAACCTGACCAACAAAAAACAACTGCTTGACTAAACTCCACATAAAGCTAGTCACTACAGCCAAACGGGACATTTGCTGAGTATGTTGATGTGTACTCACCCTTGCTTTACACACCAACAACCCCCAGGTTGTCCGCGTTGCAACCACTGCTCAGGTGAAGATGAAGCCGTGGAGGAAGACTTCCAGGAGTTCCAAGATTATGATGAGTTCTAGGCATGGCTTAGCGGCAAACCCCCAGTCGGCTGCCTGTGTAGGCCGTGTGTATCTACGTTTCTTTTCCGCACTTTGATAATTGTTAAAGACTATGTGATGTCTCGGACATCATGATGTAATCGACTATTATACTCTTTTATGTCATTATTTCAGCACTGTGTGATGATGTCCAGTTATGTAACTACTGTGTACGTGAATTGCTGATCCTGGCACGTACATGGTTTGCATTCGGTTTGCCTTCTAAAACCAGGTGTGACATAGGTGGTATCAAAGCCGTGCTGACTATAGGACCGCTAACCTAGAGTAGATTGGTCGTTCTAAGGATTATAGACCCCTATTATCACCTTGACTTTGGTATCCCTTCAAAAATTTGTCATATCGACACACCTATGTTCTACTATATACTATACCTTGCTAAAAATCTCTTGTTTATTCTATTTCCTCATTTATTTATGGTTTACTTGCTGGTCATATTAGTTCTTTTCTCACTCTTATGCTTACGGTGTCTTTTGTAGATGGCTCGTCTTAGACACACTGCACGGAAGTCAGTCATTCCTTTCTTGCCTTCTCGTCTCGTGGAGCGTCTGCTTTGCTGTCCAGTGACTGGTCAGTCTAGCCACTTGGAGAGGCTGCACCACCGCCTGCACGAGGAGCAGGAGCGTCGACGACAGAGCTAGAGCAGCAGGACTTTTCTTTCTCGCTTCAGCAGGAGATAGAGTCTGTGAGGAGCTGCTCTCCTATGCTCCCGCTGGAGGCGCCCCCTGCACCACCACTGAGCGCCCCAGCCGCTGGAGTAGCTGCTGGAGGAGACCCAGACAACGGAGGTGGTGACATCAGCTTGAGCCACGACACCGACCTTTCAGAGGAGCAAGAGCTGGAAGGATGGGTTGCCCGACCCATCACCTGTGACGCCGCTCGCGGGTGTCACTTCCACGATGCGCTCGACACCTTGTTGCGCTAGGCACTCGACTGGCGCACTTGGTCTATCGAGTATCGCTGTGTTGTCTTTCAGCATAGTCGTGGATTTACCCGGACTGTTGGGAGGCGACCTGCTTGGTGCGCCATCCGGAGAACAGTCTACGGGGTGTGGAGGTCTGCTCAGAGCACTATTCTATCTCTGAGGGGACTCAGCTGAGGGGCCATGCAAGTTGTCGCACGGCGTGCGCTTTCGCACTACTGCTCAGTGCTCAGCGGGGTAGCCGACGGTCTCAACGTGAAGTATTACCCCCACCACCCATCTGGCAGCACAAGAGGCGTGGTTGTCTCACCTGTCAGTGAGGACAATCCTAGGTTGAGCAGTACAGTCAACCTAGCCACCGTGCTAAACATGGAGCTGGACCATGCATTAGACGAGCTGAGTAGGGCTCGTGCTGAGATCGCCTAGCTGCGGGCTGAGCACGCGGAGCATCATCACCTCCATGGCTCCCCCGCTCTTGTCGGACTCAGCACCCGCACCGCTCACCTCAGCGTGGACACCAGCTTATGGTAATCCGACAGTAGGACCAAGATAAATTTAGAACCATAGATCGTCAGCATCGGATCTTGCAATTAATGCTTAAAAATAGAAGTTATAATCTTAGCATCAGTCTTACTCTTAGTTAGTCTTAGTTAGACAGGGTAGTTTGCTTATCCTGTGCATTTATGTTTGTCATGATGAACTATGTTGGATTTGGATCTTCGTAATGACTGTCGCCAGGGTGTAGGCATCCCCTGCACTTTGGTTTACCCGTTAAATGTTAATAAAATTAGTTACCTAGTTGGGAAGCCCTTTGTTCCACTTTCCTCTTTATTTGAGAAGTTGTGTTGGTCTGTGTTGGAGATCAGTGAAGATGCTCATCTGTTCAGTGTGGTGGAAGAATTCTATACTCTTTTCTTATGCTGCAAGTTGCAAGCTCAGTTCTGATGTGTGGTTACATTCTGCAGATGCCAGAAAATAGGCACAGAGGAGGAAGGCGTTCTCAGCAGGAGCAGGCAGCCCCACAGGATGAGGCACCCCGTCAGCAGCTGCCACCCTCGCCCTCGATGACCATCGAGTAGATGTTCTTAATGCAGACTCAGGCAGTTCAAGCCATCGGTAGACTCTGGCCGCCATTCAGTAGCAGCAGCAACAACCACCACCTCAGCCTCAGATGCCTTAGATGCCCAGAGACAAGCGTGCTGAATTCATGAGAGGTCATCCCCCAGTGTTCGTTCACTCTTCTGACCCCATGGATGCTGAAGATTGGCTGTGCACTGTGGAGCGGGAGTTGCACACCGCTAGTGTGACGACAGGGAGAAAGTTCTGTATGGTCCCCGTCTGTTGAGAGGAGCACCCAGTCTTGGTGGGAGTCTTATGTTGCCACCCATGCCAACACCGACGCCATCACCTGGGAGGAATTCAAAAACAATTTCTGCCAGTACCATGTTCCCGCATGCCTGATGACAGTGAAGAAGGAGGAGTTCCTGGCGCTCAAGCAAGAGCCTATGTCTGTCAGCGAGTATCGAGACAAGTTTCTGCAGCTGTCCCACTATGCTCCTGAAGATGTCAACACAGATGCCAAGAGGCAGTATCACTTCCTGAGAGGCTTAGTTGATCCCCTGTAGTATCAGCTGATGAATCATACCTTCCCCACATTTCAGCACCTGATCGACAGAGCAATTATGACAGAGAGGAACGCAAGGAAATGGAGGATCGCAAGCGTAAGATTAGTGGACCTCAGCCTGGAAGCAGCAATCGCCCTTGTTTCTCAGGCAACCCACCTCAGCAGTTTAGGCAGAACCAACGCCCAACTCAGCAGCAGCAGTTTCAGAGGCAGTACCCTCAGCACCAGTAGCAGGATCGCTAGAACAATAGTCAGGAGGAGGTCAGTTCCAGATGCAGAATCAGCAGGCACCTCGTCTTCCCGCCCCAGCAACCAACCAGAGCAGTCAAGCAGCCCTAGTTCAAGGCGGAAGCAGAGCATGTTTCCACTATGGAGAGCAAGGCCATTGGGTGATGCAATGTCCGAAGAAGGCAGCCCAGAAGTAGTCAGGCCCCATGCCCTAGCAAAGCAGAATGTGTCTTAGCCTGGAGCAGGCAACCAGTCTCAGCCACGCTACAACCAAGGGAGACTGAATCACTTGGAGGCTGAAGCAGTTCAAGAAACCCTTGGCATGACAGTAGGTATGTTTCCAGTCGACTCCCATATTGCAGAAGTGCTATTTGATACTGGAGCAACACATTCATTTATTACTGCATCATGGGTAGAAGCACATAATCTTCCAATCACTACCATGCCAACACCTATCCAAATTGACTCAGCCGGTGGTAGAATTTGAGCCAATAGCATTTGCTTGAATGTAAGTGTGGAAATAAGGGGGATAGCCTTTCCCGCTAATCTCATAGTAATGGATACTCAGGGAATAGATATCATCCTAGGGATGAATTGGCTAGATAAGTATCAGGCAGTTATCAGTTGTGATAAGAGGACAATCAAGTTGATGTCCCCACTAGGAGAAGAAGTGGTAACCGAGTTAGTCCCACCTGAGCCAAGGAAGGGAAGTTGTCATCAGATGGCTATTGATAGCAAAGAGCCGGATTCACTCGAGATTATCAAGATTGTGTCAGAATTTCAGATGTGTTCCCAGAAGATTTACCAGGCATGCCACCTAAGCGGAAAGTTGAGTTTGCCATAGAGCTCTTCCTGGCACCGCCCCCATTTCTAAAAGAGCCTACAGAGTATCTGGACCGGAGTTGGTCGAACTCAAGAAGCAGATCGATGAGCTATCAGGAAAGGTTATATAAGGCCAAGCACCTCGCCTTGGGCCGCCCCTGTCCTGTTCGTAGAGAAGAAAGATGGCACCAGAAGGATGTGTATCGATTATCGAGCTCTGAATGAAGTCACGATCAAGAACAAGTACCCCTTGCCCAGAATAGAAGATCTGTTCGACCAGTTGAGAGGAGCCAGCGTGTTCTCAAAGATAGATCTGAGGTCAGGTTATCATCAGCTCAGGATCCGACCCTCAGACATTGGAAGACAACATTCATTACCAAGTATGGGTTGTATGAGTTCACTGTTATGTCTTTTGGCCTAATGAATGCACCAGCCTTTTTCATGAATCTGATGAACAGTGTATTCATGGATTATCTTGACAAGTTTGTGGTGGTATTTATTGATGACATTCTTATATATTCTCAAAGTGAAGAAGAGCATGTGGATCATTTGAGGATGGTATTGCAGAGATTGCAAGAGCACCAGCTGTATGCAAAGTTGAGCAAGTGCGAGTTCTAGATTAATGAAGTCCTTTTTGGGTCACATAATCAACAAAGAAGGATTGGCTGTGGATCCGAAGAAAGTGGTAAACATTCTAACTGGAAAACGCCAACAGATGCCCGAGGAATTAAGAGTTTTATTGGAATGGCCGGATATTATCGGCGATTCATCGAAGGATTCTCGAATATTGCAAAACCAATGACAGCTTTGCTAGGCAACAAGGTTGAGTTCAAGTGGACCCAGAAATGCCAAGAAGCCTTTGAAGCGCTGAATGAGAAGTTGACTACAGCACCTGTCTTAGTCTTGCCTGATGTGCTCAAGCCCTTCTCGGTGTTTTGCGATGCTTGTTACACTGGTTTGGGATGTGTGTTGATGCAGGAGGGAAGAGTTGTGGCTTACTTGTCCCGACAGCTGAAGGTTCATGAGAAGAATTACCCAATCCATGACCTAGAGTTGGCAGCAGTGGTTCATGCACTGAAGACATGGAGACACTATCTATATGGGCAGAAATGTGATGTTTACACAGACCACAAGAGTCTGAAGTACATATTCACTCAGTCGGAGCTGAATATGAGGCAACGAAGATGGTTAAAGTTGATCAAAGACTATGAATTGGAAATTCATTACCATCCAGGCAAAGCAAACGTAGTGGCAGATGCTTTGAGTAGGAAGAGTCAAGTCAATATGATGGTCGCTCATCCGATGCCTTATGAGTTGGCAAAGAGTTTGACAGGTTGAGCCTCGGATTTCTGAACAATACGCGAGGAGTGACAGTTGAGTTAGAGCCTACCCTAGAGCGAGAAATCAAAGAAGCACAGAAGAATGATGAGAAGATCAGTGAAATCTAGCAGCTGATTCTGGAAGGAAGAGGCAAAGATTTTCGAGAAGATGCAGAAGGTGTGATATGGTTCAAAGACCGTTTGTGTGTTCCCAATGTCCAGTCCATTCAGGAGTTTATCCTCAAGGAAGCTCATGAGTCAGCTTATTCTATTCACCCTAGAAGTGAGAAGATGTATCAAGATCTGAAGAAGAAATTCTGGTGGTACGGAATGAAAAGGGAGATCGCAGAGCATGTGGCTATATGCGAGTTGTCAAAGGATCAAGGCAGAGCATCAGAGGCCAGCTGGATTGTTGCAGCTGTTGTGAATTCCTCAGTGGAAATGGGATGAAATCGGAATGGACTTCATAGTCGGATTGCCTCGCACTCGAGCCGGCTACGATTCCATTTGGGTAGTAGTAGACCGCTTGACCAAGTCAGCCCACTTCGTTTGTCGTCACGGTGTGCCAAAGAAGATAGTGTCAGACAGAGGAACGCAGTTCACCTCTCATTTTTGGCAGCAGTTGCATGAAGCTTTGGGTACACATCTGAATTTCAGCTCAGCTTACCATCCGCAAACAGTACGTGTCAGACTGAAAGAACAATCAAATCCTCGAAGACATGTTGAGAGCTTGTGCGTTGTAAGATCAGTCCAGATGGGACAAGAGGTTACCATACACAGAATTCTCCTATAACAACAGTTACCAGGCCAGCTTGAAGATGTCACCATTTCAGGCGCTTTATGGAAGGAGTTGTAGAACTCCATTGCAATGGGATCAGCCTGGAGAAAAGCAAGTGTTCGGGCCAGACATTCTGCTCGAAGCTGAAAAGAACATCAAGATAGTTCGGGAGAACCTAAAGATAGCGCAATCAAGGCAGCGAAGCTATGCAGACACAAGAAGGAGAGAGTTGAGTTTCAAAGTCGGAGATTTTATCTACTAGAAGGTATCGCCGATCAGAGGAGTCAAAAGATTCGGAGTCAAAGGCAAGCTAGCACCCCACTATGTTGGTCCGTACCAGATTCTCGCAAGGCGTGGAGAAGTGGCCTATCAGCTCAGTCTGCCAGAAGGCTTGTTCGCAGTGCATGATGTCTTTCATGTGTCTCAGTTGAAGAAGTGTCTGCGTGTACCAGAAGAGCAGTTGCTAGTGGAAGGTCTGGAAGTCCAGGAGGACTTGACTTACGTAGAGAAGCCAGCAAAGATTCTTGAGACTGTAGATAGAGTCACCCGGAGGAAAATTATCACAATGTGCAAGGTCAGATGGAGTCACCACTCTGAGGAAGAAGCAACCTAGGAGCGTGAAGATGATCTGATGGCCAAGTACCCTAAACTCTTTGCTAGCCAACCTTGAATCTTGAGGGCGAGATTCTTTTAAGGGGATAGGTTTGTAACGCCCTGAATTTGGGGGTAGAATTTTTTTCTTCTTTTTTACTCACCAATTCAGGCGTTACTCTCTTTTCTCTTCTAGTTTCGCTTCCTTCTTCCCAATTTCAAAGCAATATAGCGACTTGGTGTCTATATCGTGTGTAAACAAAACCTAAGTTGACATGGGTGTTGCATCATGTCGAATCATATTTCTTTGTCTGATGTTGTGCTTAATCGCGTGTTCGCCTAGTCTCGTTTCGGATTTTGCGTCGCGAATTGAATTCTGATTTGTGGTTGTGCGTTGTCCTGGGTTTTACCCGCGGTGCAGCCCAGCCTAGCCCAGCCCAACCTGACCAAGCCTAGCCCAGCCCAGCCCGGCCCAGCGCGCCCCTGGTGCTTGTGCCCTCCCCCATGCGCGCCCCCTCCCCTGGTCTCTTTCTCCTCCTTTGGTTTTCCCGCGCAGCAACTTCCTCTCCCACCTCTCTCTCTCTCCCCCGTGGTGCCCTAGGTTTTGGAGACGGTGATCGCCGGATTTGGACCTGAGGTGAGCCCCTCCCCTCTCCCTCTCCCTCTCTCTCTTCCCCTCCCCCTCCCCTTCCTTTTCCCCTGCGCGCGTTCCCTACGTGCTTCCCCTACGCGCCCGTGGCCCCGTGCGTCCGCGCCCTGGTGGCCGGTTCGCCCCGACGGCCTCGCCCCCGTGGCCCCCCGCGCCCCGCGCGCCCTACCCCGTGGCGGCTCGCCCTGCGCGCCCCGCGGCCTCACCCTCGTGGCCCCCATTGCCCCTACTAGCACTCGCGGCCCCGGCACCCCAGCGTCCCCACACCCGTGCCCCTGCGCGCTCGCGCCCCGTGGCGGCTCATTCCCACGCCCCGCGCCCCGGCGGCCCTCGCGCCCCGCGCACCTGCGTGCCCCGGCGACCCCACGCTCCCGTGCCCCTGGCACGCGTAGCGTGTTCGCAACGCGCGACTGTAGTTGCGCGGCGTTCAACTTTCAGTTTAACCTTTTTTTGATTTTAGTTTAGTTTTAGTCGTTGTGCTGCGTCGCGCGCTTCGTCGCGTGACGATTCATTTTAAATTCATCTTTAATTAATGAGCTGTGTCGCGCGCTTCGTCGCGCGACATTTCATTTTAAATTCAGTCCAGTTGACGTATGCCATCGTGCGTTTCGTCGCGCGACACTTAACGTCTCTTTATAATTTTTGCAAGTGTCTCGCTGCGCGCTCTGTCGTGCGATGAGTCCTTTATTTCCTAATTCAATTTAAGTGCTACGTCGCGCGTTTCGCCGCGCGACAATCCTTTTAACTTACCTTAATTTGTTCATAATAATTAAATGTGGAACATGACTTTACCCTATGCTAAGCGCGATGGCTAAATTAATACCATTCGGTTTAGACAAGTATTTTAATTTATAATCATGTAACATGATCGCTCTTCAGCCGTAGCCCTTGACCGTTACTTTCTCGTTCTCGCTTAGTCGTAGGTGTGAGCCCTGCGTCGAACGTCTGTTTATTTATTGCATTCTATTGTATGGTGTACTGTTCCTTTGTATTAAATGAGTGAAATGTATGTTTGAAACTCGTATAGATAACGGTCAGTTGGCGGAGTCCGAAGGAGTTGCAGGTGAAGACCCTGAGCAGCAGTCGGTTGGTGAAGGCAAGTGTCCCTTGACCCATCTATGTCCTACTCATTCTTATAATTCACTTCCCGCATTAACATATTTATACCTAAGGATTGACTAGCTTTTGTTTATCTTGTCCTTGTTTACCTATTTTGGTTGGGTTATTATGGTTTAGCCTTATGCTAGTGCTTCACATTAATCAATGAACATGATGAGATTATCTATGATACGGTTTTTCCCTTTTGATTATGATGATGGTACTGTGACATTTAAGGGGGCTTGAGCTGTTTCACGAGTGCCTCTCCGTAAGGACTGATTCGTTGGATGACCGCCCGGGAAAACAGTGCAACCATAAGGGTGGAATGGGACGCCCTTAGCTGAATAATTAGAGGAACTGAGGTGTAGTTCGCTTCACCGTCGTGCCATCAATGGGGCTCGGTATATGCGGCTCGCTCTGCCAAGGCTGGTTTGCCCCTTGGGGAGGAGTGCGGTACATTTAGGAAACCTAACAGGTGGCTACAGCCTCAGGAAATCTTTGTAAGGGCTACGTAGTGAGACCCTGCCTGTTCACCTTGGTAGTGTTAAGGGTTTGATCGGCCCCAGGCAAGAGGGAGTCACGGCTTGTGGGTGTCACACCCGGCTTTAAGGAACAAAGCCAGGTGCATCTCATACATGCGCCAAGAAGACAACATATATAATAACAGAGTGTATTGAGATAAATGTCACAATAACATCAGAGTATTTATTACATAGCGAAAGTCTTGATACAAAATAAAAGATAAATATAAAATGAACTAAGGATCGGTCTTGGCGCCAATGTCAACTGAGAAACGCCACCTAGATCGGATCAAACTCCTCGCCTTGTGGCTCCTCCTGAACCACCTGTTCTTCTCCTATGGGGGTGTGAGACAGCAAGGGTGAGCTCACACATGTTCATCGCTCAACAAGTTGTGGGGAATAATGTGGCATGAACTCACCAAAGGTGGAAGTTCATGTGATGTGAAAGGCTTATCAAAGGGAATGGTTAAAGCTGAGCATTGCTTTTAAAGTTGGTCAAACTTTTATTAGCAATTACAAGATGTAAGTAAATACCAAACCATAATAATAAATAATAGAACAAAATTAATAATAAATAATCCCATGCAATGCATATGACAAATTGAGTTTAGGTTCCATAATTTAACCATCAGAGAGTCCTGAGCTACTCGTGACCGTGAGCTCGGCTAATATACCAGTTTTACACTCTGCAGAGGTTGTACCCTTTACCCACAAGTCGTGTTTCCCATGTCGCCAGAGTTAGCTAGACCCTTAGACACTACCGAGGTGAATGGCTAGGGATCCACTATGAGGCCTTTACAAAGTTCCACTAGCTTCCGAAAACCCGCTACAGTTTATGGGAAGAGCACTTGCAAGAATCCCTCGTCTGACCGCCATCGCAGCAAAATCAACCCGAGAACCTCCTTGCATGCAACTCCCCTACTGCCCTTGCCCCTTTTGGGTAAGGTAGTCTTCACTAGCTTTCCTAATTAGTTAGCCAAGGGGTCCCATTCCTCCCTTGTGGTGGCACATGTTTCTCAAGTTAAGCTCCATGTCCCAATTAACAATAATATAATGATCTTGTCATGAACATAAATAAATAACATAGTCACTAGAACATGGATATAATAAATATTAACCCAAAACCATGTAAAGCAATAACATAACTACCCATATGATTCCGGAGTAAACAAGGAAAAATGGATAAACAGACTAGGGTGACCTATTGGGTCCCATCAAAATTAAACCTATGCATTGCATTGTGACAATAAAGAATATTATTGGGTAACAAAAGTAGATCAAGGGCACAACTTGCCTGGCACTTGAGATTCCAGTTACCAGGGTGATTCTTTAGATTCCTCGTGACATCACGCTAGTCGTAGCAATAAAAAACATGGTATAGACAAAATTAATATCACACCAAATATAAGAACAAACTGAGTAATAATGATCTACATGTTGCTATGAGATCACGGGATCGAGAACTACTAAGATCAGAGTTCACGATTAAGGAGTTATGATTTTATAGAAGATCCGTGTGATTAAAATATTACACTATATTATAAATTAGTTAGTATAAATCATATGAGGGGTTATTCTATAAATAATTATCTCAACTTTAATCTAAGTTATAAATTGACTAGAGATTATATCTTAATTCACTCATAAGTATGGACATGATAGTTTTGACTTAGAAGAGTTACTCTAGTAGACATAGGATAAAGAAATATCTAATTATAAAAGTATGCGACATGGTATAATTAATGTTGTTACTATGTAGAGATTATTTTTATAAAGCCAACGCAACTGGAATGGGTCAATTTGGAGTTAAATTGAATTAAATATGATTTAAACAAGTCCCAAGCTTTATTTTGTACCAAAAATCCCTTTCCTAAATTAATTTATTCCCTTTTATTCGCTGACTGGACTGGGGACACCATTTTTCGAGAACTCAGGGGCTAGCTTATAAATATCTCGGACTATATCGCAATTATTTTACACTGGCCCAGGACGGCAGGTTTATTAAACAAAACAGCAGGGACTCTTTAGCAAAGTTGTCGTGCTGAAGAGGTATGAAGCATCCAAGGCCAACCGATCCAGTCTGGATGGTCGAGATTAGACTTCCCATCAAACCGAACGGGTACACAATGAAAGGCGTCTGATAAAAAATGGACGGCCCAGATCATATTAGGGTTCAACACTAACCTAACCACTCGATCCTAGATCTACGGTCCAGATCCGATCGCGCAGCGAGCACCGCCCGATCAAAATCCAATGGTCAGATTAGGACGCGTGAAGGGGGTATGCACTGGTGTGATCTCGACCGTTGATTCCCGGGCCAATGGTCCAAAGCGCTTCGCTACACTTCTCCCCAATCCTGACCACTAGAGCGGCCGCCACCATGACTCCCAATCGTGGAGGCGAACCCCAGACTCACGGTTGGTCATCCCCCGCACCAGAGTAATGGCAACGCATACCTCGCCATGGTGAAGTTCCCAGGACGATTCTCAGCAACTGGACGACACACGCGGCTTCTATGACAACGAGCCCCGTCACTCTGTTATCTCCCCTCACGGCAGTGGCGGGCTCGGCTGCGTGGCTACCGAGGTGCACAAGGGCGAAGGGGAGAAGAGGACCGCGACGGGACTCCCATATAATGACGGGGTGTTCAGTTGGCTTGACCCACAAACGCCGGGAAGGTCCACCGCGCGCACAGCACAGGTTGTTGCACACGATGATGATGACAGGTGGGGTCAACATGCCAGTGAGATCCGCAAGCACGCGCATATCTGACCGGTGGAAGAAAGCGGCTGCCAGTGGGCCCCAATGGTCAGCGTAGGGCGTGGCGATCTTGCGGGAGGAGGTACTGGGCCACATGGACCAATCCTTAGATGGGCCGGCTTCCAGGATTCAGCCCAAGCGTTGTTTCCTTTTTCTTTTATCTTTTTTTTCTGATTTTATTTTCCCATTTCAAATTTCAATTCTAAATTAGATTCAAATCTTGGCAAATTTTGTCTTCAGACTACATTGCACAAGTGTGGTACAAATTTCAAAAATATGATTTTATATATACTTTATATGAGTTTTATATTCCTTAACTCTTTCTTTTCTCCTTTCTTTCTCATCATCCATTTTATTTCCAAATTCTTACTTTAGGTTTTAATTTAAATCATCCACTCATTTTTATATTTTTATTGGTATTATTGTTATCATTGTTAGATGCACAAACAAATAAAACCCTACTTGATACAACTTTCCTTTATTTAGTATTCTTATTGGTAGTCAGGGTTAATCCCAGGATTTGTTATATGCAAAAATGAGAATAACAACACAAGTCGTCAAATGGTCTTTTTATATCCCTCATCTCATTGTTTGGGTATTACAAATCCTACACCCTTAAAAAGAATCTCGTCCTCGAGATTTAAGAAGATCTAGGAAAAAGATGAGGAAAATCTATGCGAAGTTCTTCTCTTTCCCATGTTGCTTCATCTTTGCCATGGTGACTCCATTGCACTTTGCACATCTTTATCACCTTATTTCTCGTAACTCGAGTCAAAGTATCAAGAATCTTGATAGGATACTCCATGTAAGTCAAATCACCCTGAACACTGAGCTCTTCCACTGGTAACTGTTCCTTGGAGACACGGAGACACTTCTTAAGTTGAGATACGTGGAACACATTATGCACATCAAATAGATTATCAGGTAGCTCGAGCTGATAGGCCATCTTTCCAACTTGCCTAAAAATTCTGAATGGTCCAATATAGAGAGGGGACAATTTGCCCTTAACTTTGAATCTCCTCATTCCACGAAGTGGTGACACCTTGAGGTACACATGATCTCCTTCCTCAAATTCTAGTGGTCTCCTTCTATTATCAGCATAGCTCTTTTGCCTGGTTTGAGCTACCCTCAAATTCTCTCGAATTATATGGACTTGTTCTTCTGCCTCTTGAATAAGTTCAGGTCCAAAGATCTGTCTTCCTCCAGTCTGATCCAATGTAGAGGAATCCTGCATTTCCCGCCATATAGAGTCTCGAACAGTGACATCTTTAGACTGGCCTGGTAACCATTATTATATGAGAACTCAGCTTAAGGTAGACTCTTGTCCCACTACTACCATGCTGAAGGGCACAAGCTCTCAACATGTCCTCCAATACTTGATTAGTCCTTTTAGTCTGTCCATCAGTCTGAGGATGGTAGGCCAAACAAAAATTCAACTTCGTATCCATATTCTCATGAAAACTTTTCCAAAATTTAGAGGTAGACTGTGATCCTCTATCCAAAATGATCTTCTTCGGTACACCGTGTAGAGACACAATCCGAGCTATATATAACTCTGTCAATTGAGATACCTTATACGTCTTGACTAGAATGAAATGAGCCACTTTGGTTAGGCTATCCACAATAACCCATATCGAATCATATCCTTTCGGAGTGTGAGGTAATCCAGTAATGAAGTCCTTACCAATCTCTTCTCACTTCCACTCGGGTATCTTCAGTGTATGCAGTAGTCCAGCTGGCCTCTGACGTTCAGCCTTAACTCTTTGACACACATCGCACATAGCCTCATGTGTAGCCACATCTCTCTTCAATCCATACCACCAGAACTTTCTACTTAAAATCCTGATACATCTTCGTACTCCTAGTATGAATAGAATAATCCGAGTCATGGGCTTCCTTCAGTATAGTCTCACGAAGGCTTTCAGTATCAGGAACACATATTCTGTCCTTGAACCTCATAATGCCTTGCTCATCTTCCGTGAATTCCGAACCTCGACCTTCAGTAATCAGATCCTTAATCTCTTGTATCTTAGCATCACCAATTTATCCTTTTCGGATTTCTTGCTCCAAAGTAGGTTCCACATCAATAATAACTCCTTCAGCGTGAGCAACTATCCCTAGGTTAAGTCTCCTGAAATCCTCAACAATCTTATCAGGTAGCTAGGCAACAACAACTGAATGAACATGCTCCTTTTGACTCAAGGCATCTGCAACCAAATTCGCTTTGCTCGGGTGATAGTGAATCTCTGAATCATAATCCTTAATAAGCTCCAACCAACGGCGTTGCCTAAGGTTGAGATCCTTCTGAGTGAATATATACTTCAAACTCTTACGATCCGTGTATACTTGGCTCTTGGTTCCCATGATATAATGTCTCCATATCTTAAGTGCGTGCACAATAGCTGCTGATTCTAAGTCATGAGTGGGGTAGTTCAATTCATTTTTCCGCGACTGACGAGACACATAGGCAATCACGTGTCCTTCTTGCATAAGCACACATCCCAAGCCTTGGCCGCAGGCATCACAATAAATGTCAAATCCTTTCTGTAGATCTGGCATAACCAACACTGGTGGCGACATCAACCTCTTCTTTAATTGATCAAAGCTATATTGGCACTTCTCATCCCACTTTAACTTCCCTTCCCAGAAGTGAGGTCATAGACTTAGCAATCTTAGAAAATCCTTCAATAAATCTCCGATAATATCCTGCAAGTCCCAAGAAACTCTGAATCTCCATAACTGTAGTGGGTACGCTCCACGCCATTATCTCCTTGACTTTAGTAGGATCCACTGATATTCCTCCATTAGAAATGATATGTCCAAGAGATGGCACCTCATCAATCCAGAACTCACACTTACTGTACTTGGCGTAGAGTCATTTATCTCGTAGCTTCTGTAGCACCAATCTCAAATGTTCCTCATGATCACTATCACTCTTGGATTAAATAACAATATTATCGATGAAGACCACGACGAAGCTGTCCAGACCATGAACACCTTATTCTTCAGATCCATAAAATAGGCTGGTGTATTGGTTAGTCCAAATGACATAACGGTGAACTCATATAAACCATATCGGGTCGAGAAAGTCATCTTAGGAATATCCGAAGGCCTAATCTTCATTTGATGGTAACCTAATTGGAGATCAATCTTCAAGAATACCCTTGCACCTCTCATCCGATTAAATAAATCCTCAATGCGGGGTAATGGACACTTGTTCTTCATAGTGACATCGTTAAGGGTCCTATAATCCATGCACATCCCTTGCGATCCTTCTTTCTTCTGCACAAATAGAACTGGCGCTCCCCCAAGGCAAGGAATTCGAATAAATGTACCCAGCCTCTTGTAATTCCGTTAATTGATTCTTAAGTTCCTTTAATTCTTCTAAGGACATCCTGTATAGCCGTTTAGAAATAGGAGCAGTCTTAGGTAAGGGATCAGTGGCGAACTCAACTTCCCTATCTGGTGGCATCCCTAATAACTCCTCTAGAAAGACATCCGAAAAATCCCTAACTGCACGGATGTTGTCACCCACAGACTTCTCATTTTCTAAGAATGCCGCTAGTCTGATGGTGGTAGTTACTGCAACTTCAACTTCAAATCTTTGTCCTTTGGAACTGGTGAGTTCTACGGTTCCCTTAGCACAGTGTATATACTGCCTTTGCCTTTCTTAACCATGACATACCAAGGATCACGTCTATGGTGCTCTCTTCTAACACTATAGGGGTAGCCCATTAGGGTTAAAAATACAGGGTAAGAAAGGAGGAATTGTAGACAAGGCGAGTAATTACGAGAAACGTTACTGCGGGGGATTTATTAGCTAAGTAGATTAGTGTGTCACCTACTAAAGCTAATACAATACCTTATGGTGGTACATGCTAAGAAGCCCGTCTATACTATTTCAATCAATCAAAGAAGCAAATCAAGCATTTATCATCAGAACAATCAACCAACATTTTTTAATAGAGAAAATAGTTTTAATTTTTGTCTTAGGTCTCCTATCTCTTAAAAAGGTTATAAATGTAGGATTCCAAGGTGTGAAATCCATCTTATCTCAGAGTAGAAAAGATAAGAGTAATCAGAGTATGACAGCAAAAGGTGAGACATGATCAAGATAAGATAAGTATAGAATGAATCAGAGTAAGGTAAGTAGGTAAGGATTTGTCCATTTCTACCTAGGTTTCGTCCTACAGTCAACATTTCCTCTGATACCACTTCTGTCACACCCGACTTTAAGGAACAAAGCCAGGTGCATCTCATACATGCGCCAAGAAGACAACATATATAATAACAGAGTGTATAGAGATAAATGTCACAATAACATCAGAGTATTTATTACATAGCGGAAGTCTTGATACAAAATAAAAGATAAATATAAAACAAACTAAGGATCGGTCTTGGCACCAATGTCAACTGAGAAACGCCACCTGGATCGGATCAAACTCCTCGCCTTGTGGCTCCTCCTGAACCACCTGTTTTTCTCCTGTGGGGGGTGTGAGACAGCAAGGGTGAGCTCACACATGTTCATCGCTCAACAAGTTGTGGGGAATAATGTGGCATGAACTCACCAAAGGTGGGAGTTCATGTGATGTGAAAGGCTTATCAAAGGGAATGGTTAAAGCTGAGCATTGCTTTTAAAGTTGGTCAAACTTTTATTAGCAATTACTAGATGTAAGTAAATACCAAACCATAATAATAAATAATAGAACAAAATTAATAATAAATAATCCCATGCAATGCATATGACAAATTGAGTTTAGGTTCCATAATTTAATCATCAGAGAGTCCTGAGCTGCTTGTGACTGTGAGGTTGGCTAATATACCAGTTTTACACTCTGCAGAGGTTGTACCCTATACCCATAAGTCATGTTTCCCATGTCGCTAGGGTTAGCTAGACCCTTAGACACTACCGAGGTGAATGGCTAGGGATCCACTACGAGGCCTTTACAAAGTTCCACTAGCTTCCGAAAACCCGCTACAGTTTATGGGAATAGCACTTGCAAGAATCCCTCATCTGACTGCCATCGCAGCAAAATCAACCCGAGAACCTCCTTGCATGCAACTCCCCTACTGCCATTGCCCCTTTCGGGTAAGGTAGTCTTCCACTAGCTTTCCTAATTAGTTAGCCAAGGGGTCCCATTCCTCCCTTGTGGTGGCACGTGTTTCTCAAGTTAATCTCCATGTTCTAATTAACAATAATATAATGATCTTATCATGAACATAAATAAATAACATAATAACTGGAACATGGATATAATAAATATTAACCCAAAACCATATAAAGCAATAGCATAACTACCCATATGATTCTGGGGTAAACAAGGAAAAATGGATAAACAGACTAGGGTGACCTATTGGGTCCCATCAAAATTAAACCTATGCATTGCACTTGCAAGAATCCCTCGTCTAACCGCCATCGCAGCAAAATCAACCCGAGAACCTCCTTGCATGCAACTCCTCTACTGCCCTTGCCCCTTTCGGGTAAGGTAGTCTTCCACTAGCTTTCCTAATTAGTTAGCCAAGGGGTCCCATTCCTCCCTTGTGGTGGCACATGTTTCTCAAGTTAAGCTCCATGTCCCAATTAACAATAATATAATGATCTTGTCATGAACATAAATAAATAACATAATAACTGGAACATGGATATAATAAATATTAATCCAAAACCATGTAAAGCAAAAACATAACTACCCATATGATTCTGGAGTAAACAAGGAAAAATGGATAAACAGACTAGGGTGACCTATTGGGTCCCATCAAACTTAAACCTATGCATTACATTATGACAATAAAGAATATTATTGGGTAATAAAAGTGGATCAAGGGCACAACTTGCCTGGCACTTGAGATTCCAGTTACCAGGGTGATTCTTTAGATTCCTCGTGACACCACGCTAGTCGTAGCAATACAAAAAAACATGGTATATACAAAATTAATATCACACCAAATATAAGAACAAACTGAATAATAATGATCTACACGTTGCTACGAGATCACGGGATCGAGAACTACTAAGATCGGAGTTCACGATTAAGGAGTTATGATTTTATAGAAGATCGTGTGATTAAAATATTACACTATATTATAAATTGGTTAGTATAAATCGTATGAGGGGTTATTCTATAAATAATTATCTCAACTTTAATCTAAGTTATAAATTGACTAGAGATTATATCTTAATTCACTCATAAGTATGGACATGATAGTTTTGACTTAGAAGAGTTACTCTAGTAGACATAGGATAAATAAATATCTAAATATAAAAGTATGCGACATGGTATAATTAATGTTGTTACTGTGTAGAGATTATTTTTATAAAGCCAACACAACTAGAATGGGTCAATTTGGAGTTAAATTAAATTAAATATGATTTAAACAAGTCCCAAGCTTTATTTTGTACCAAAAATCCCTTTCCTAAATTAATTTATTCCCTTTTATTCGCTGACTGGACTGGGGACACCATTTTTCGAGAACTCAGGGGCTAGCTTATAAATATCTCGGACTATACCGTAATTATTTTACACAGGCCCAGGACAGCAGGTTTATTAAACAAAACAACATGGACTCTTTAGCAAAGTTGTCGTGCTGAAGAGGTATGAAGCATCCAAGGCTGCCCGATCGAGTCTGGATGGTCAAGATTAGACTTCCCATCAAACCAAACGGGTATGCAATGAAAGGCGTCTGATAAAAAATGGACGGCCTAGATCATATTAGGGTTCAACACTAACCTAACCACTCGATCCTAGATCTATGGTCCCGATCCGATCGCGCAGCGAGCACCGCCCGATCAAAGTCCAATGGTCAGATTAGGACGGGTGAAGGGGGTATGCACTGGTGTGATCTCGATCGTTGATTCCCAGGCCAATGGTCCAAAGCGCTTCGCTACACTTCTCCCCAATCCCGACCACCAGAGTGGCCGCGCCGCCCCAGCACGCGGCGGAGGCCCTGCGGGAACACCTAGAGAGCTGCATCAGTGAAGTAATCGCGACTAGGAACAGAGCGAAACGTAATTCATACAAGCACGAACATCAGAGAATGCATTTTATCACGTATCGGGGTGACGGCGATGCAGCCCATGGGACACGGTGGCTCAATGGTGACCGGAGTGCTCGGGTGAGCCATCCTGTATTCTATGGTCCTCATGCACACACCAAGACGCCTTGAACACTCTTCTTGTACCGTGGTGAAGTCTCCAGCGCGGATTCTGATGGTCGAGCGACGGTGTAGAGGAACCTCGATGCGGCGGCCACCATGACTTCCAATCGTGGAGGCGAACCCCAGACTCACGGTTGGTCATCCCCCGCACCGGAGTAATGGCAACACATACCTCGCCATGGCGAAGTTCCCAGGACGATTCTCAGCAACTGGACGACACACGCGGCTTCTATGGCGGTGAGCCCCATCACTCTGTTATCTCCCCTCTCAGCAATTGCGGGCTTGGCTGCATGGCTACCGAGGTGCACAAGGGCGAAGGGGAGAAGAGGACCACGACCGGGACTCCCATATAATGACAGGGTGTTCAGTTGGCTTGACCCGCAAACGCCGGGAAGGTCCGCCGCGCGCACCGTGCGGGTTGTTGCGCACGATGATGATGACAGGTGGGGTCAACATGCCAGTGAGATTCGCAAGCACTCGCATATCCGATCGATGGAAGAAAGCGGCTGCCAGTGGGCCCCAATGGTCAGCGTAGGGCGTGGCGATCTTGCGGGAGGAGGTAGTGGGCCGCGTGAAGCAATCCTTAGATGGGTCGGCTTCCAGGATTCAGCCCAAGCGTTGTTTCCTTTTTCTTTTATCTTTTTATTTTTTTTCTGATTTTATTTTCCCATTTCAAATTTCAATTCCAAATTAGATTCAAATCTTGGCAAATTTTGTCTTCAGTCTACATTGCACAAGTGTGGTACAAATTTCGAAAATATGATTTTATATATATGTTATATGAGTTTTATATTCCTTAACTCTTTCTTTTCTCCTTTCTTTCTCATCATCCATTTTATTTCCAAATTCTTACTTTAGGTTTTAATTTAAATCATCCACTCATTATTATATTTTTATTGGTATTATTGTTATCATTGTTAGATGTACAAACAAATAAAACCCCACTTGATGCAACTTTCCTTTATTTAGTATTCTTATTGGTAGTCAGGGTTAATCCCAGGATTTGTTATATGCAAAAATGAGAATAACAACACAAGTGGTCAAATGGTCTTTTTATATCCCTCATCTCATTGTTTGGGTATTACTGTGGGTAAAGTGCGCAACCTCTGCAGAGTGTTATGAAACTGATATATCAGCCGTGCTCGCGGTTATGAGCGGCCAAGGGAGCTCCATTGATTAGAGATAGTTGATCAGAGATGTATGGTTTACTGGTGGTGAAGAAGATGATGGTTTTGATTATGCTTATGGTAATGGTAAGTAGTATTCTTTCCGTTTGGAAAGGATACATCCGGGTTAATAACTTGGGTTAATGCTAAAACCTGGCTTTTTACTAGTAAGTAATAACCTGACCAACTAAAAGCAACTGCTTGACTAAACTCCACATAAAGCTAGTCCACTACAGCCAAACGAGACATTTTGCTGAGTATGTTGATGTGTACTCACCCTTGCTTTACACACCAAACCCCCCCAGGTTGTTCGCGTTGCAACCACTGCTCAGGTGAAGATGAAGCCGTGGAGGAAGGCTTCGAGGAGTTCCAAGATTATGATGAGTTCTAGGCATGGGTTAGCAGCAAACCCCTAGTCGGCTGCCTGTGTAGGCTGTGTGTATCTATGTTTCTTTTCCGCACTTCGATAATTGTTAAAGACTATGTGGATGTCTCGGACATCATGATGTAATCGACTATTATACCCTCTTTTATGTCATTATTTGAGCACCGTGTGATGATGTCCAGTTATGTAACTGCTATGTACGTGAATTGCTGATCCTGGCACATACATGGTTCACATTCGGTTTGCCTTCTAAAATCGGGTGTGACAGAAATGATAAAGAAAAATGAAAAAGAAACCCACGATGCTCGAGAAGAAGCTAAGCGAGCTGAAGAAGCTACCGAGCGCGCAAGGCGTATAGGTATTATTATTGAATTTTAGCTTCGGTGATTATTTTCTGGCTTCAAACTAATAGTTTGTTTACTACAGTTGAACTCTCACCGCTACCCGAGCCATACGACCCCCAGGCCAATCCCGTTATGAAAGAGGCGCTGAATGTGATGAGTGTTGCCAATTCCATCATCGACGAAGTCGTCGATAGACTTCTGAATGAGGCCACCGAGAAAATTCTTAAAGAAGATTAGGCTTTTGTTGTAATGATACAATGTAACATTTGTGTATGAGACAATTAACAGACATGTAAATTAATGTAATATATTTTTTTGCGATGCATGAAATTTACGCACATACCGTTTTTGAGCCTTCGGCAAAAAAACACCTTCCCTTCTTTTCATGCTTCGTAAAGAAAAGAGCCCCTTTATAGCAAAATCGTTGTGTGACAATTGTTGTCAATAGGCTTTCCAAGTAAAATTGTATTTGCCGAAGGTTCGCTTCGTGCCTCAGCACATTTTCACTCATCGTGTTATTGCCGAAGATCTGCTTCGTGCTCAATCTTTGCTGTTGATGCGATATGATGTATGATGTAATGCTATGCGGAATGATGCAATGATATGATGCAACAAGATGTTTATGATGAATACACACACCCACACTGAAACTCTCAAGACTCTGCATCCCCTTAAGGACATCTTTGGAGTCTTTAAGCTCTGCATCCCCTTAGGAACGACTTTGGAGCTTCTTCACCTTATATTTCAGTGGTATTTAAGCTCTGCATCCCCTTAGGAACGACTTTGGAGCTTCTTCACCTTTTATTTCGGTGGAATTTTAGCTCTGCATCCCCTTAGGAACGACTTTGGAGCTTCTTCACCTTCTATTTCGGTGGAATTTTTAGCTCTGCATTCCCTTAGGAACGGCTTCTAAGCTTTGGAACTTACTGTGCACTCCCTTAGGAACGACTTTTGTAGCTTCGGAACTTACTCTGCGCTCCCTTAGGAATGGCTTTTGTAGCTTCGGAACTTACTCCGCTCTCTTAGGAACGGCTTTTGTAACTTCAGAAGTCTATTAGGAGAACACATTTTACTCATTGATACAAGCGCAATTATTACATGAAATCAAAATTCAATCCTTCGTGACTTGTTTTTCATACAAAAAATAAAATGGCAGAAAAGATAAAGATACATCAAGAGTAGGATATTCTTTAGTAGATGTGCTTGGATTCAGGCACAGTGCTGTTAATTGTGCAAGCTTCAGACTCCTCCCGAAAGTCGCGCTGCTATTTAGCGTGCTGGTGCCCTTCTGGCTACTGGCTTCGGGTTAGAGTAGGTGGCAATGGTGGTGGCGGTGGGAGCTGAGCCCAGGAAGCTTGAGAGTGGCTTGCCGAAGCGACAGAGGCCATAGGCTATTGATTACCTACGTACTTTGGGATGTAGGGAGAATAGCACGAAGCAGTATGTAGGACCTGCTTCGGCTGATTCTGCCGTGCCTCATCTTCGACAATCTCTTTTTGTTTCTGAATTGTGACTTGGCATGTTCTTGTGGTGTGGCCTTTGTCTTCACTGCAGAATAAGCAATATATTCTTTTGGGCTGATCTCTGTATCTTCCACCAAAGCTTCTGCCCCCTCTATCCCTTGGGGCTGGTGGCCTGAAGGAGCTTTGTTGTGGCCCTGATGACTGGGAGCTGTGTTGTTGCCTTTGGGGTTGACTTCCTCTATCATCACTTGGATTGGCATTATGGATTGATCTGACGTGCCTGGGGTGAAGTCTTCCTCCAAAGCCCCTTGCTATCTCAAAAAACCTGTAAGCTTCCTCCCTTCTGTGGCGGAAATCATTATCAGCCTAGATATACTCATCCATCTTCTGAAGAAGCTTCTCCAGGGTTTTTGGGGGCTTCCTGGCAAAATACTGAGCAGTAGGTCCTGGCCAAAGCCCCTTGATCATGGCCTTAATGACAATTTCATCGGGCATTGTAGGCGCTTGTGCTCTTAGACGCAGGAACCTTCGAACATATGCCTGAAGGTACTCCTCATGGTCTTGCGTGCACTAAAACAAAGCCTGAGCAGTGACTGGCTTCGTCTGAAAGCCTTGGAAGCTAGTGATTAGCCTATCCTTGAGCTTCTGCCATGATGTGATTGTCCCTGACCGGAGAGAAGAGTACCAAGTTTGTGCTACACTTTTGACTGCCATGACGAAGGATTTCGCCATGAATATAGTATTGCCCCCATATGAAGATATGGTTGCCTCGTAGCTCATTAGGAACTACTTTGGGTCTGAGTGCCCATCATACATAGGAAGATGAGGTGGCTTGTATAATGGGGGCCATGGGGTAGCCTGCAACTCTGCTGCCAACGGAGAAGCATCATCAAAAGCAAAATTGCCATGATGGAAATCATCATACCATTCATCATCGTTGTATGAATTGTCTTGACGAAGCTCTCTGTGTTGAGGCCTTCAGTCTTAGTCATCTTGGGTGAGATGACGCATTTCCTCAGCGGCCTCATCAATCTTCCTCTGAAGATCGGCGAGACGAAGCATCTTTTCTTTCTTCTTCTGAACTTGTTGATGGATGGCTTCGAGGTCCCTGATTTCTTGATCCAACTCCTCCTGAGGTGTTGGACTGCTAGCCTTCCTCTTCTAGCTCCTAGCTTCGCGTAGTGTTTCCTGATTAACGTCCAATGGCTGCAGTGCAGCCCCTGGCCCTGCTGTCTTCTTCGGCGGCATGACGAAGGTCAAAGCTTGCCGAATGTGGTCGAGTGAGTTCACCGGAGGTGGGCGCCAATGTTGGCCACTTGTTCTCAAATGCTATAAATCAAGAATAAGGCAACACAAGTGTAGAAGGTTAAAGACCTCCATCCTTCGAAACATTATCTCCTTTAGGATATAATGATCTTCGGACGAAGGTCATGAAGGACGTACCTTCTTCATTTCAATAAGCAAGGATGTAAACTAAGACATATGAAACGCAAAGGAAATATGAATAATCATTTCAGATCATTAGACTATTCATATTTCCTTCATTATATGAACAGGAACAAACGTCAATGATATTCGAATTACATTTGTACCTTCGGCTTGACAGAAGGTGAAAAAGCAAGAGTGACGCGCGAGAGATTACAAATCAGTGTGAATAGTACGGTGTTACTGTTCATCTATTTATAGGCACAGGACACAGCCTGGGCAAAATTACATTCGTGTCCCTGACATTTGACTAAGCAGTCTTTTCCCCTTTAGGTCAGTTTCATTCTCCACCATTGTCCTTGTGCTAAGCCGAAGCTTCTCCATCCACAGCTTCGGAGCTGGTTCATCCTTCTTCTAGATCGCGCCTTTCATACCATACACACCTTCATCTCAAAGCCGAAGCTTCCTGTGACAGTATACTATACTGAAAAACATGTTAGTTGTGTTTTTGAGGACCTTCGGAAGAGGAAGGCCCCCAACAGGGACTACCTAGGCAGCACCATATATGGCTGGACAGTCTGGATATACCTTCGAACCGTTTAGCCCAGTCGCGGACCATCTGACCCCTTACGTCGGACCATCCGGGCATACGTACGCAGAACCGAGAGCTACACAATACACACATTTCCCACACTCATCGCAGCAACATTATGGTGCCCCACCAGCCACACATTATAACCATGCCATACCAATTCATGGACATAGGCCTGAATACTGTTCAGCCACTAGAGAGCCTGAGAGGTATACGGCAGAAGCTGGTGACATTAATAGGACACCTAACACACACCTCAGACATCCCTCGGAGGAACACCGATAGAGTGATGTCAGGCAACCTGAGATTTCCACCCACAAACTTAATGGATGGTCGCCAGACATGGTAGAGAGGATCAGAGATGAGGTAGCCATGATGTTCAGGGACAAACTCGGTGTTAGTGTGTCAAGTATAGGGCAATCGTATCGGAAGCCTTATAGCCACTGATTCGACACCGTGCCGTATCCACAGGGAACTAGGATACCAGATTTCTCTAAATTTTCTGGTGAAAGTGGGAAAAGCACGCATGAACATATAAGCCAATTCATAGCACACTTGGGAGAATTGGCTGATGGGGAAGCCTACCGCGTTCGTTTATTCTCATTGTCCCTTACTGATACCGCATTCACATGGTACGCAGCTTTGCCACCGAACTCTATTAACTCTTGGGAAGAATTAGAGCAGAAATTTCATGAACATTTCTTCTCAGGAGAACATGAGTGGCTGACTTAGCTTCAATCCGACAGGGGTCTGAAGAATCGGTTAATGACTATATCCAGAGGTTTTGGGACACTAGAAACCGATGCTTTCAGATCCATGTCGCAAAAAACAACTAATAGGGCTAGATTTCAATGGGTTGCGACCTTACTTAAAAGAGAAATTAGATGGCACCCAATTCTTTTCGCTAGTGCACTTGCACCAGCGGGCTATGACCTGTGAAAGCCGAAGCAAGGAAACATCAAAATCGGCTAGCCATAATATGCATCTAGTGGGATATGATAATTCGAACGATGAATCCACAAATGTATATACCGCCGAACTGGTTTGGCCAGGACAGGCTAAACCTTTGACATGTTTTGTTTTACAGTGGTTCGAAAGAATTGACAAGAAGAAGTCAAGTTTACTTTTAATATTGCCAAATGCGATAAAATATTTGACAAGTTACTAAAAAATGACAACATTAAATTAACTCATATTATTCCTCCTCCTGATGAATTAAAGAGACATGCTTATTGTAAGTGGCATAATTCTTTTTCTCATGCCACCAATGATTGTAATGTTTTTCGTCAACAGATACAATCGACCATATATGAGGTCCGGTTGGCTTTTTAGGAGATGCAAGTAGACACACAACCATTTCCTGTTAATACAATAGAACTCACATGCGAAAAGGTCTCGGTTTGGCCCGAAATGGTCGATAAAGGAAAAGGCAAGGGCATCATCATTAGTGATCCTCGCATATCAAATATATCATAAAAGGAGATTGCTCGAAAGGTTCTGGATGAATAGGCTAAAAAATCCGGAGGCACCAGGGGTAGGCACAATTAAAGAGCCGAGCACGACAGCCTGGCTCGAGCATCACAGACGGTCCGGCACCTACATGAGGATGGTCCGGTGCTCAGACAGACGGTCCGGCTAACTCAGCCGGACAGTCCGCTTATGGTCGAAGGCGTCAGCCTCCACACAAAGCAAGGAAAGAGACGCAAGGGCAGAGCACATATGGTCAGCTGATCAAAGCTAACCCTATGTTTGATCAGTTGCTCTCCAAGAATGCTAGCGAGAAGACCATTCTGCGTGATCGGTCAACGAAGAAACCCCGATCACTTGCTAAAACAAAACGACCGAACAAAATGGCCCTAATGGCGACACAACAAGCATCGCCTATTCTTCCTATGAGACCAGGGTACTTTCCACCCGTTTACTCATCGTTGATATATTATCCTGTTCAAATATGGAATGGTACGACGATGAATCCATGGTACATGTATAGTCCATTTGTCTGTCCAGACTGGGGGGCACCTCATTCTATTCCTTTTGATCCATTGATCAAATGGTCATGGCCGAGAAAGATACAATCTGAAATGGCCTTTATACATTGGTGCTTTATTAAATGATCTCCATATTGAAAAGCCGGTGACTTACATCAGGTTTAGTTCATATGCTTTTGGTTCGTCAACCTCCACCAAAAGGCAGGGGGCATATGTTGAGCACAAAAAAGAGCTATGCAGACAGTCCGACCTTGAGGCCGGACGGTCCGCGGTCTGGACGGTCCGCGATAGTGGCGTGGACGGTCCACGCGTGCGTAGAGTCAGTTAGGGTTCCGAGTTTCTTGCAGGATTTGTTAGCTAAAACCGCAGGATTAGCTTGGGAAACAATTTGTAATGGATCTAGACCTCCCCCTTTATATATATGAAGCGCTACGACCGATTGAACCCCCAACAATCGATCAAATCAAGTTTATTTCTCGTTTTTACCTTATGCATTAGGAGTAGTTCTAGTTTAGCCCTAGTTTAGCCTCTTAATCCCTAAATTCTTTGCTTCTCTTCGGCTCTACGTCGATTAGAGGTGTTTAGGTCTATAACACCCCAGGTGTTACTCAGGGTTTTCCCTCAGTACCCACCTTATGACCCATTATCACATGTGTTTTAGTTGGAGCAAAAGACACCAAATTTGAGGAGCAAAAGACACCAAACTTGAGGAGGAAAAACTTGATCAAGTCTTTTTCACTCTAAGAATCATACCCTGACCCTATGAAGCTTAAGAAAAAAAGGAAAAGGCCAAAACCCTAAAAACCTTTCCTTTAGGGGAACACTGAAAAGGAACTCAATGGAAAGTCCAAGTACATCACATTATCATGATTTGGACCAATTAACAAAGTTGTAGTACACTAAATAACCTACAAAATATAGTAAGAAAGTTTACTGTTGGGGACTTGTTCTCAAATGTTATGAGTTAAGAACAAGGCAACACAAAATGTTAATGGTTAAAGACCTTCGTCCTTCGAAGCATTATCTCCCTTAGGATATAATGGTCTTGAGACGAAGGTTATGAAGGATGTACCCTCATTATCTCAGTATATAATAAAGTAAGTAGAAGCATATGAAACATGGAAAATAACATGAATAGTTATATGACATTACCAGAACATTTTTATTATCTTATCATGAATAAACATGAATAGTATTGAATTACATTTATACCTTCGGCTTGACAGAAGGTAAAAATCCAGGCATGACGTGCGAGGGAATACAAGTCAGCGTGAACAGTACAGTGTCACTGTTCATCTATTTATAGGCACAGGATGCAGCCTGTGTAGAATTACATTCATGCCCTTGACATTTACTATTGACTTAGGGATAATCTATCGAGGACTAGACATCCTTTTCCCCTTTAAGTCGGTTTCATTTTCCATCGCTAAGCCAAAGCTTTTTCATGGGTAGCTTCGGCACTGGTTCATCCTTCTCCCGAACCGCGCTCTTCATATCATGTACAACTTCATCCCATGTCCAAAGGTTCCTGTACATATATTATACTTGGGAAACATGTTAGTCGTGTTTTTGAGGACCTTCGGAAGACGAAGGCCCCCAACATTTACCCAAAAGAGTTTTGCAAAATCCTCAAACAAGCCACTCAAGTGGGGACTTCAAATAAAAATCAGGATTTCAGAATTCTAAAATCCAACCCTCTCACAAGGATCAACCGCGTTCACCTTGTTCCAAAACTCAAAACCACATGGTCCAAATAACAAAATGGCGCCAAAATATCCTAGGCACACCCTGGCAAAGTTTGAAGACAAACCCAGGCCGGTTGACACGATCTTGGCGTAGGATTGCCTCGGGATGAAGCAGCTAGACACACCCAAGTTGGCGACGTGAACACTCCCTGCACAAACACGAAAACCCCTCGACTTCCACATGCAAACGACAGAGCTCAGTTGGGGGAACAGATCTTACAATGGGATCTTGCTCAAATTCACGAAGATTTGGAACCTATGAGCGCCTGAACGCGAGTAGAAGCAAGCCGCCACGTGCTCGACCGCGGCTGACACGCCAATGCGCGCCCGACCGCGCACCCGCGTCGAGCCACGCCCGACCGTGCGCCTGCGCCCGCGCCCACGCCTATAAGAGCCCACAAGGCCTCAGCCGTACTTCCTTGCATGCCCTCACTCCCGCCCGCGCCTGAGATCACCGAAGTTCGCCGCAAAGAGCAAGCACCACCGCTCGCCACCACCGCCTGAGCACGACTGTCGTGGCTAGCCATTCCCGTAGACCCCCAACCTCACCTGACCCCTTGGACAGCTTCCCCGAGAGGCCATGAAGCCTTCCCAAGCTTGAGCCAAGGCCCTGCCCCGCCGGAACAGTGAGATCGACCTCACCGGACTTTGGCCACCTGCCGTCGCACGTGGACCGGACTGCAAGGTGAGCCATTCCCAAATTCCTTGCACCCACGACCTCACTAACTTTCTGTGAAACTCCCCAACTCACTGGATCGAACTCTACCGCCGTGTACAGGCCGAGCTTCTCACCGTCGACGAGCTCGCCCGCCTGCACGCGAGGCCAGAACAACTCCGGCCACCACATGCGACGAGCCGACCATCGACGTGACCCTTGTGACCTCCTGACGTCTCCGACCACCCCACCAGAACTTTACCGTCGCCAGTAAGCCACGCCACGACGATTTTCCTTTCAGCTACTTTTTCGATGAACGAAGGACCGCGGGTTAGATGCTAGGAAATTCCAAGGGGTTAAGTGTTAAGCCACAGACTCAGCTGAATAGTAAACCAAGGACTCATTTGTAAGGGAAGAAGAAAACTTTAGAGATGGACCCGAGTGCAAAGATGTTTTTTCTTTTTCTTTTCGAATTTCTAAGTTATTTTAAATCTACAGCAAACTTGATAAATAGATAACTTGAAGAATATTCATCCAAATTTGGTCAAACCAATTTTGCTAGACTCTGTAAAATATGAACTATCAAACAAAAATATTAAACCCCATGTTTCCTATACTATTTTCTAGAGTTTTGAATTAAATTAGAAAACTGCCCAAAACTTAATAATAGAGAGAAAAATAAAAATGCTTTTGGACTAGGGCTGAGAAAATTTATGAATATAGTTGACCAGTAGTTACACTGTTTAAAAATGTTGAGTACCCCAGTATCCAAGATAAAATAAATTTTATTCCCTAGGATATGTTTTTAACCAAACTTTGAAGAAATAAAAAAGGGCACCAAAAATAGGAACCAGAGTACAATTTTATTTTTCCTAGCATGATTAGGTGATAAAGTTCATGGGAAAAATATATGGAACCCTAGTCCAGTACTGATCTGGAATTTATGATTTTATTTAGGTATTAATTATTTAAGAAAGATAATGATTAAAAATATGAGGACATCTGCAATAGTGGTAAGAAAAATTTAGTAGACCCTTGACCACTATTGTACTACTGTAAAAAAACACCCCAGAATATCACAGTAAGTGGGTCAAACAAAAAAAACTAGGAAATTGCCAATACTTCAAAAAATTAAAAATAAAGAATAAAAGTGGGAACCAGTAAGCAACCCTATTTTTCCATAAATAATTATGATGTATACTGTGAGGGAAAAATATAAAACTAAGGTAGTTGTAAGTGGAATACACCCCACCCCCTGCCCCATGAGAAAGATTATATATTCTAAGAAATCATACAACCCAACCCCTATAAGTAAAAATAACCAACTTTAGGAATGATTGCTCTTGCACAAAGAAGAAATTAGAAAAATTGGGAAATCTGTTGTTTGACATTTTTCAAATAGAGTGGTAGTAGAAAGCACACACTAAGCCCCCAAACTTTAGAAAATCACCATACATTAACCATTAGGTATATTTGGCTAAAATTTGGCATAAGAGCAAATTATCATCCACAAACACTAGCAAAAATAAGTATTAGGGCAGAAACCACCTCTACTCAAGGGTTGTAGTTCAAAGTACCCCCCTCTACCCTAGATTTTAATATTTTTGTGCAGAGAAAACCACTCCTATTTTAGGCCTCAATTTTTGAGACAGACTTATGTGAGCCAATGGGAAGCCACTTTAAGTTTTATAGGATTTTTGGAAATTTCTAAAACAGAGGCATAGTTCAACCTACCCTATAAAAGACCTTAAAAGTTAAAAAGGTAAAGAAATCCTTGAAACCTAGTATGCACTTTAGACATGTACAATTGGATAATTATGTTGCATTCATACTCATACATTTGCATTCATTAGATTGCAATCTCGTGGACGGAGAGTACGTCTTGACCCAAGAGCCAGAGGAACAATAGGAGGAAGTTCGGGAACCAGCTCCCAAACTTGTCACCGAAGAATCCCCTACTGCACCCGCAATTGAAGGCAAGCCCCGGTTTTATGCATAATCGTTTATATATGCTATTTTACTACACTTAATGTTTGTAGGTTTGTAATGTACACTTAAGTGTAGGAGTTGGTTGAAACCCTAGTTGCATGAACTCAGGATTCCTTTTGAGATGGATACTAGTATGCTAGGTTGAGTAGCTGCTTTGCTAATTAGGGATCTCGGTAGAAGTCGAGTGATTTTCTAGCACTCGCGTGAGGTCAGGAATTGATTGTACTCATCTTGATAATGGGATCTATGATGGTCTATGGACTTGGATCTAGGGTGGATGCCTTGTGTATGAGAAAGGAATGGAATTAAGGATTAATGTGTGGATACCTGAGTCAAGCGTTTGAAAGTACTAAACACATGTCGGGAAATATGGTAACCGGTAAGCCTAGTACTTGAGTGAAGCCGGGCGCGGACTTTCCCCCTCACTTGTCCTGAGACGAGATCTCCCATGCTAGCTATGGTGGGTGCAAGTGCAGCCACTGTATGGCGGCAGCCGGGGTTAGTGGGGCATTGCATGCCAAGGCGGTGAGCCCTGGCCACGAACGAGGAATCGATGGGGACGGTTGATGTGTGTGGGGACGGAGTGCCCCTACATGTCGCGTGTTTAGGTTTACCTTGCAAGGTTAAAACTCGATTCAAATTGTCTGCTTCTCGCAGCTAATGAGACTGCTTGACCCCTTGTACTGCATCGAGTAAAAAGTGAAATGAGGTGTTACTTGAGATAACATGTTGATTGTACTAAATGATTGTTACCATGTATGCTTAGAAAGGAGCAAACCTAGCTTAAATAAATATGATAGAACAGGAAAAGCTAATTTTTTTAGACTCAGCTAGTGCTTTTGGCAAACCAAAACCCTCAGCCAAACAGCTGCATGGTCTAGAGGTTGAGGAGTAGACTCCTCACACCAGGTTAGTCTAGCTGAGTATTAGTATACTCAGCCTTGCTTGTGGTATATTTTTTTAGGTACGCTACAGGACATGGTTGATGGTGTGACTTAGCCTTCCACCCTACCACCAGGTTGGATGGTCGAGTGGGATGCCGCCTTGACAGGAGAGGACCAGGAGGAGTAGTGGGCTAGGCCTTGCCCTATTCCTCAGCACCGACTTTATCCATTATCCGCTGCACTATTAAGAACTTGTTATCTTTTATCGAACTCTGATTTATATAATAACTCCAGTACTTTAATTTGTGGTTTTATGTTTATTGTACTCTGAGCCTCACCATCATGTGAGCTAATGGTACTCGATCCTTGGTAAGTGGCTCTATCGGACGAGATCCGAAGAACTAAACGGTTTTTTCTGGTTTAAGTGTGTTGCTGCTTTTAAAGGTGCGACTTGGGCACTTAAGCTGGAATAATTTGGGTGGTTCTGCCACAGCTGGTATCGGAGCGAATACCATTACAGAGGAGTCAATAAATCATGAATGCCAACTTTTCGAAAATAAAACTTTGCTTAGAAACCAGTGTTGGATTGTCAGTACTACAACGCTAGATCTAGGACAAAAGACCTTAAGAATGGTGGGGTAGATAGGTGGCTATATAAATAGGCCATAAAGGCCGACACTAAGATAAGTAGGGATGCCCTAGGAGCACCCCTCTGATCGATGAGAGGACGTTCATTCAAGCATTCATGCATTATAAAACATGAATAATTAAAAGTTAAAGAAATTGCATTGAATCATGACCCCTAGCAACATTAGTTAAAATGGGTAGCAAGAAAATGAGTTGGAATAGATAAATCTAAGTTGATCCACCTCCTTTAAACGTAAGCACACTTATCTCCTTACCGCTACCTTAGCACTTACACTTAACCCTCTTCCATAGATGTCTTCACCCACCCCCGCCAACAGAGGACACACCCGCATCAGCTTTGACTACCTTTCCCACGAGGGCTTTCCCTCTATCTTGTGGGAGGTGCTCTGCTCCACAGGATACCCCACACCCCCTCTTTACATGGTGCAGTTATACGAGGAGCATCGAGTGCCACGTTGCAGGGTTTGGCTGACCCTGGAGTCTTACCTCTGTAGCCTGGGTGGCGTTCCCTTGATTCCGAGACTATCGGGTTCAGGGCCTATGACACCACTGAGGTCGCAGCATGAAAGGCCTTGACGACCTTCTGCGGACTCTTCCCCGTTGATAAGAGGGATGACCCAATGTGGTGCAACAGAGTGAGTCACGTGAAGGATGTGTGGGCCATGCTATGGCAGAACCACCCAAATTATTCCAGCTTAAGTGCCCGAGTCACGCCTTAGAGGCAGCAACACACTTAAATCGGAATAACCTGTCAGTCCCTCAGATCTAGTGTGATAAAGCCACTTACCAAGGATCGAATACCACTAGCTCACGCGAAGTTGAGGCACATAGAGAATACAATAAACATGAAACCACAATTTAAGGAACTAGAGTTATTACATGAATCGGAGTTTTGACAAAAGATAACAAGTTTGGAATTAAATGCAGCTGATAATCGATAACATTGACACTGAGGAATAGGGCAAGGCCTAGCCCACTACTCCTCCTGGTCCTCTCCTATCGAGGCAGCATCCCACTTGACCGCCCAACCTCGTGGCAAGGTGGAAGGCCAAATCACACCATCAACCATATCATATAGTGTACCTGAAAAAAATATGCCACAAGCAAGGCTAAGTATACTAATGCTCAGCTAGACTTACCCAGTGTGAGGAGTCTACTCCTCTACCTCTAGACCATGCAGCTGTTTGGCTAAGGGGTTTGGTTTGCCAAAAGCACTAGCTGAGTCTAAAAACAATTTTAGCTTTTCCCGTTCTAGCATATTTATTTAAGCTAGGTTTGCTCCTTTTCTAAGCATACATGGTAACAATCATTTAGTACAATCAACATGTTATCTCAAGTAACACCTCAGTTCACTTTTTACTCGATGCAGTACAAGGGGTCAACAGTCTCATTAGCTGCGAGAAGTAGACGATTTGAATCGAGTTTTAACCATGCAAGGTAAACCTAAACACACGACATGTTGTGGCACTCCGTCCCCACACACGTCAACCGTCCACATCGATTCTCTGTTCGCGGCCAGGGCTCACCGTCTTGGCATACAATGCTCGATTGACCTCGGCTGCCGCCGTGCAGTGATCGCACTTGTACCCACCATAGCTAGCATGGGAGACCCTGTCTCAGGACAAGTGAGGAGGAAAGTCCGCGCCCGGCTTCACTCAGGTACTAGGCTTACCGGTTACCATATTTCTGGGCATGTGTTTAGTACTTTTAAATGATTGACTTAGGTATCCGCACATTAATCCTTAATTCCATTTCTGTCTCATAGACAAGGCATCCACCCTAGATCCAAGTCCATAGACTAGCATAGATCCCGTTATCAAGATGAATACAATCAATTTCCTGACCTCGCGCGAGTGCTAGAAAAATCACTCGACTTCTACCAAGATTTTTACTTAGCAAAGCAGCTACTCGACCTAGCATACTAGTATCCATCTCAAGAAGGAATCCTGAGTTCATGCAACTAGGGTTTCAAGCAACTCCTACACTTAAATGCACATTACATACCTACAAACATTAAGTGTAGTAAAATAGCATATATAAACGGTTATGCATAAAACTGGGCTTGCCTTCAAAAGCTGGGGCTGCGGCCTGCGGGAAGATCCTTGGTGGCAGGCTCTTGAGCTGGCTCCTGAACTTCCTCTTGGGCAACTTCTTGCTCGGGGATGAGCACGTACTCTCCGTCAGTGAGGTTGCAATCTAAATGAATGCAATGAATAAGAGATGTGTATGCTATGGTATGTAAATTTAGTAATGATGATGCATGGTGAAATGATTAAGTTAGTGATACAAAGCTAAACCCTTCTATTGGAGGTTTAGTGGTATACTCAATCATTTAGAATCAGGTCTGGTCAAGTTTAGGTGGTTAGATTATTTTGGTAGTCCACTGACTTTTAGTGTCTTAGTGAAAATTTAACAAGGTCCTTGCTGAAATTATTATGGGTAAGATTCATCACTTTGACTAATTCTCTCTTTTTCCTTTTCTATTTATGCTTTTGGAGTGGATTTGAACTACAACACTGATTTAAAAATTCACAAAAATTCGGAAAAAATTACAGTGCCTTCTTAATGGTTCATATAATTCAGTCTCAAAAATTGAGGCTTAAAATGTGAATGGTTTTCTCTATACAAAAATACAAAAATTTAGGGCAGAGAGGGTCCTTTGAAGTACAACTCTCCTCTAATAGTGAATTTTACCCTAAGTTTTTTTGCCGGTATTCAGGTGTAATAAAATGACTTTATACCAAATTTTAGCCAATAATACCTACTGGTTAATTTATGGTGGTTTTCTAAAATTTGGGGGCTTAGTGGTGCTTTTCACTGCTACTATATTTGAAAAATGTCAAACAACAGATTTCGTAAATTTCCTATCTTCTTCTTTGTGCAAGAGCAATCATTCTTTAAGTTGGTTAACTTTGCTCATAGGGAAGGGGTTGTAAAATTTCTTGGAATATATGGTCTTTTTGATTGGGCAGGGGTGAGGTGTATTACATCATATTTTTATCTTAGTCTCATATTTTTCTCTGGTAGTTTACATCATAAGTATTTAGGTAAAAATTGGGTTGCTCACTGTTTCCCATTTTTAGCCTTTCTTTTAATTTATCTGAATTATTGGCTAAATTCATGTTCTACTTGTTTAACTCACTTACTGTGATGGCTTGGGGTGTTTACCATTTTTGCAGTGGTATATTAGTGGTCAGGAGTCTACTGAATTTTTCTTGCCATTATTGCATGTGCCCTTATATTTTTAATTATGGCCTTTATTTACTTCTTAATACCTAAATAAAATTATAACCTTAGATCAATACTAGACCAGGGTTCCATATATTTTTCCAATGATCTATGTCACTTAGGCATCCTAGGAAAAATGTGGTCACTCTCTGGTTTCTGTTTTATATCCCCTTTTTCAATTTCCTAAAGTTTGTGTAGAAATAGTCGTTAATGGATATTCTGGCTTAGTCTTGTATACTGTCGGAGAGAAAGTCCTCCGGCCGGGTGGCGGAATGCACCCGCCCTAATCCTAAGATGAGGAGGGGGCTTAAGCGTTTTGCCTGTCTATTGGAAGGTGGATGAACACACGAGGACACGAGGGATTAGAGTGGTTCAGGCCACCGGAGCGTAATACCCTACCTCCACTGTGTGTATGTTGTATTGAGAGTGTGTAAACTTGTGAGCTTGTAAGTCTGTGTGTCAAAACCTGTCCCTATAACGTTGTGTGCCTTCCCTTTATAGTTTAAGGGAGGCACATACAAGGGTGCTGAGCCCCGACATGTGGGCCCAGGAGCATAATGTGAGTAACTAATGCTGGTAACGCCTGAGTAATCACCGGGAGCCTTGATGACCGCAGTCCATGCAGCATTGATAGCCGAAACGTATGAGTAATGATGAATAACAGCATGGCCCACGTTTCGTGGACTGCGCACGCCACCTGTCAGTGGGATGGACAGGCACACGTGTTATGCGTAATGAATGTGAAGGCATGCGTAGCCCAGAGGCGTCATGCTAGGTTCCGCCTGTTGGCTTAAGCCGCGCGCAGTATGCCACGTGGCAGCAATGGGTCCCCGCCTGAGCGGGGAGCAGGAGTATATGCGGACAGGTCCGGAACCCAACAGACTAGGTTCGAAAACGTGTCGGCACCGGACCCCCGCTTAGGTCCTGTTCAAGGCCCGAGCATGTTCTGTCCTAGGACCTTGGGACCCCATTGTGGGTGGCTCGGACCCCATACGGGGAGGGTCCGGCTTGCACACGTGGAGGTCCTGGACCAACCTTGAGGGTCCGGACTGTATATCCAGGGGTTCAGACTTACTGTTGATGCCTTGGAGTATATCACCTTCTCTAGACACGTGGCGTCTCCGGACCCGCCCATGTGGTGGGGTCAGGCACTATTGTGGTCCCAGAGTAGTCGCTCGAGGCTGGGGCGAGTCATGGTCTGGTCCCACATACAGCTCTTTACCACGCGACTAAAGATAGCCACCTGGGTACTGCGCCTTTATACAGTAGCAAGGGGTACCCTAGTTTCAGGGTACCGACACATATTGTGGTGTTTATTATTTTTAAACAATGTATATACTAGGTGTGTGTCTTCATAATTTTCTCAAGCCTAGTATAGAAGTATTTCTATTTTTCTCTGTATTATCAAAGTTTGGGTAGTTTTCTAATTTAATTCAAAACTCTAAAAATTATTACAGAAAACATGGGGTTTACTATTTTTGTTTGATAGTGCATAGTTCACAGAGTCTAACAAAATTTGTTTGACCAAATTTGGATGAATATTCTTTACGTTATGCATTTATCTATTTTGATGCAGATTTAAAGAATTTGGATTTTAAATGGAAAAGGAAATCTACTTTGCGCTAGGGTCCCTGGCATATATTTCCCGTGTCCCTTACAAACAGGTCCTCGGGCTACTATTCAACCGAGTCTCTGACAATGCATAATGTGGTGAAACCGCCCGAATTATTCCAACTTAAGTGCCTAAGTCCCGCCTTAGAGGCTAGACCGCACTTAAATAGGAATAACACGTCAGTCCCTCGGATCTAGTCCGACGAGGCCACTAACAGGATCAAGTACCACGTACTCACTCGAAGGTGAGGCACAGAGCAAATACAATAAAGCATAAAACCTTACATTAAGGAGTATCAAATTATTACATCAACATCAGAGTTTTAGCAAAATTGGAGATCATTGTTCGGAATGCAGCGGAATAAAACTAACGATAAATAAATGGAGGGATGGGGAAGCCTGTCCCATCACTCCTCATGCTCCTCCTCAGCCGAGGTAGGGTCCCACTCAACTGTCCAACCTGGTGGCAAGATGGACGGCCAAGTCACTCCAGCAACCATGTCCTCTAGAGAACCTGTAAAAAATTATGCCACAAGCAAGGCTGAGTATACTAATACTCAGCTAGACTTACCCGGTGTGAGGAGTCTACTCCTCTACCTCTAGACATACAGCTGTTTGGCTGAGGGGTTTGGTTTGCCAAAAGCACTAGCTGAGTCTAAAATCAAGTTTTAGCTTTTTTAAGTTTTAGTGTGACTCTCTTAAGACTAAATGTATACCTATCTAGTCATACATGGTATCAAACATTTAGCAACCAACAACTTTTGCCAAGTCATCACATTTCCACTTGTTACTCAATGTAGCAGCATGGATCAAGCAGTCTCATTAGCTGCGAGAAGCAGACGATTCGAATCGAGTTTTTAAACCTTGCAAGGTAAACCTAAACACACGACGCGGCGAGGCACTCCGTCCCCACACACATCAACCGTCCCCATCGATCCCCTGGCAATAGATCAGGGCTCACCGCCTTGGTGTACAATGCCTCACTGACCCCAACTGCCGTTGTGCAGTGACCGCACTTGTACCCACCATAACCGGAATGGGAGACCACGTCTCAGGTCGCGTGAGGGGCAAAGTCTGCGGGCAGGTTCACTCAGGTACTAGGCTTACCAATTTACCATATTTCTCGGCATGTGCTTAGTACGTTCAAATGCTTGACTCACGGTACCACACCTTAATCCTTATTCCAATTTCCATCTCGTAGACAACCAATCCCCATGGATTGTTGTCCACAGACCAACATCATTATGATAAGAAAGTGGATACAACCAATTGCCTGACCTCGCGCGAGCGCTAGAAAAATCACTCGACTTCTACCGAGATCCCTAATTAGTAAAGCAGCTACTCGACCTAGCATACTAGTATTCATCTCAAAGGGAATCTTGAGTCATGCAACTAAAGTTCCAAACAACTCCTACACTTAAGTGCACATTCATTCCTACAAACAATAAGTGTAGTAAAATAGCATAATAAGTAGGTTATGCATAAAACCGGGGCTTGCCTTCCAAAGCTGGGGCAGGCAGATCCTCGATGGCAGGCTCTGGTGCTGGATCCTGGGCTACCTCCTGAGCAACTCCTTGCTCCGGCACGAGGATGTACTCCCCGTCAGCGAGATTACAATCTATCGAATGCAATGCATGAGATATATGCATAAGTATGACATGAACATTTGTAAGGGTTATGCATAGTAAAACAATATTACTTTAGTGTTTCTCCAAGGTTTCTTTTTGGACATACTTAAGGGTTTTGTACTTTCATCTATTTCTCCCCAAGGTTTCCCTTTCCTTTCTATTGTGCTTCTTATTAAGCAGTTTGAACTATGAGGGTTAGTTAACATTTTCCAAAAATTGTTATAAAAATTATAGTGGGTAAATATTAACCTTTGTGGGTCCTCCCAAAAATTTTAAGGTGGATATTAATTCAGAAACTACTTGTGCAAAATTAACAAAAACAAGTGTAAAAGGGCATTTTACACTATAGCTATGATTTTAGTGAGGTTTCTGTACCAAATTTTATTTTTGTCCAGATTCATGTGTGATATTAGGCCTCTATGTTAAATATCACAGAAAAAGACCTACTGGATATTTAGTTTTGAATTTCTAAGGTTTCATGCCAAAAAGGTACTTATAATTAACTTGTTATTTGAAAAATATCAAACAACAGAATTCATATTTTTCCTATGTTCATAATAACAAAGTATTAGTTATCCCAAGGTTTGGGGTGTTTTCTCCTCAGGATTATTTCTCTAAGATTTTCCTAAGTTTTCATTGTTTTCATAAAATAAAAGGCATCTCATTTATTTGGTACTAAACAAGGGTCTAATGAAATTTTCTAGTGAACTATATTAAATAAGTGAGCTAACAAAAATGTGGTTGCTCCCTGGTTTCTATTTTAAACTACCTTTTCTATTTTCTTTATCTTTAAGCTAAAAATGATTTAAATGGAAAACCCTTCCTTAATTTGGTGTACTGAGGGGTTTACTATTTTTAAACAGATCAGGGAGTGATTAAGTACTTCTCTGATTTTTCTTAACCTCAGTCTAACATTGTAATTATTTTTCCTTCTATTATTTAACTTTTGGCCAAAACAATATTTAAATCCAAATTTTAAATTCTTTTGCAATACTAAGGGGGTTTTGTATTTTTCCTAAGTAGTTCACATTATTTAGAATCAGGCAAAATTGGTTTGACCAAATTTGGTTGAATAAAACTGAAGTTATGAATTTTACAAGCTCTGTTTGTATTTAAATTAGAAATATTAAAAGATTTCCTAGAAAAACCAGTTTACACCGAGGACCCTGGGCTTTTCCTAAACCAATCCTTCAACTTATACCCTTGCGCCACTATTCATTTGAGTCGCTGACACCTCAAAAACCCCCTGACTTTCTTTCCATCTTCCCCGAGGCCCCTCCCCCCTTTTGAACAGTAACCGCGGAAGCAATTAGGGCGGCGCGGCTTACCGGCGGCGAGGGAGGTCCGGTGAAGGACGGGGTTGGCTCTAGGGAGTCTCTGCGGTCACGTCGAGGTATGGCTTGCCGTCGGTGATGGCCGGAATCGGCCGGTCCACGAGCGCAGGCGGGCGGGCTCGTCGGCGGCGAGTGCTCCGGCCTATCCACGGCGATACAGGTCAATCCAAGGGCACGAGAAGCTTCACGAGGTGCTCATGAGTCGACTCGTGCAAGGAATCAAAGAATAACTCACTGTGGAGCTCGGTCCACGTACGCCGGCGCTCGGGTGAAGTCCGGCGACCTTGATCCAACGTCTCCGGTGAGGCAGAGCTCGATTCCTCGCTCTGGGAGCTTCACCGAGGCACGTAGAGTCTACTCCGAGGATTGGATGGGGTTGGGGATGGCTCTGCTGGCCGGTCTATGGTGGCGAGGGATCGGGCGGCCGCTGGCACGCCGTCTGTAGGGCAAACGCCGGTGATCTCTGGCTCCGGTGAGGTCGAGAGCGTGCGGGGGAGTATGGTTGAAGCTTCGGTGGGCTTTATAGGCACGGGCGCGGGCAGGAGACATGGGCGCGGCTTGGCGCGGCACGGGGTGCGCTGGGTCGGGCGTTGGGCGTGCTCTGGCGCGTTTAGAGCGCGTCGAACACGTGGAAGTGTTCTTCTGCCCTTGTTCAACAGCTCGCCAAGATCGCAAACGTGCGAATCTTGGCAAAAATCCGGCGCAGGCCTCCTCCTAGCACCTAGGGCTGTCTGTTGTATGTGAGTTCCAATGGCAGATATGCCCTAGGTAGGGAGATTTGCGGGTGCCAAATCTGGCTTGTCCCTCTGTCCACCTCGCGACAAAAATGATGCCAAATCTTGTCAAACGACTTGGGCTCGGTTTCAAACTTTTCTAGGGGGTGCCTTAGGTTGGTTGACACCTTTTTGGTATTCAACCCAAGTGGTTTTGGTGCCATTTACTAAGTGAACATGGGGGATCTTTAGATTAGGATTAGATTTTGACTTAGAGAGAATTAGGGAGCTCTAGTGTGCTCTCTACTTAAGGGGTGAAATTGGGGTCTTTAAGGGGTCTTTTTGTAATGTTCCCTCCCTGGATTTGCTAGGTTACAATGTTACAAAAACTTGTTTAAGGACTAGGATCATGTTTTGGCAATTTGACTAACTTATCCCCTGATCCCTTGCTTGGAAGTCTAGTGCCCTTAGGTGTCTTTAGGGTTTAATCACCTTGGCTCAAACATGACCATTGTTCCAAATGTGTGGGTGAAGCATTTGCCATTAACCCCTCTTAACTAACCCATGCTTCCAAGGTTTTAGGTTCTTCTTCTCCTCCACTTAACCACATATGATCACAAGTCATCAGGGCATACATGAAACTATTGCCTTGGTAACACCTGAGGTGTTACAGCCCTCCCCCCTTAAAGGAATCTTGTCCCGAGATTTTTGGGTAGGGATCCTTTAGGGGTACTAAGAAGGTGTGTTGGTATGTTGCCTTTTTCCATTAGTCAAGTTCCTCTCTTTAACTACTCTTCGAATGTCATTTTCTTTGCAACTTCAGAAGGAAGTCCTTTTAAAGTTATTTTCAAAGCTTACTATACCTTTAACATCTAAGTTTCTCTTATATTTAGATTCAAAGGGTAGGTGGGGGTGGGGTTTTGGATTACGTACCGATTCCTTTGGGCAGAAAGTTAGGGAAGCGAGAATGTAGAAAATCCTCAGTCTCCCACGTAGCCTCTTCCACTGAGTGATGACTCCACTGAACCTTATACATCTTTATCGACCTTGCCCGTGTTGATCTCTCCTTTTGATCCAATACCTTGACGAGGTGCTCTTGATAGGATAAGTCTAGTTCTATCTCCAATTCTGGTTCAGGTAGTACTTCCGTGGGTAAGCGGACACACTTCCGCAGCTGAGATACGTGGAACACATCTTGAATTGCTGACATATGGGGTGGCAACTTCAATTGATATGCCACAGGTCCACAAATCTCTTTGATCTCATAGGGCCCAATGTAGCGAGGAGCTAACTTGCCCTTGATTCCAAATCTCTGAACACCTTTCGTGGGTGATACCTTAAGATAAACATGGTCTCCCACTTGAAACTGTAAAGGCTTCCTTCTCTTGTCATGATAGCTCTTTTGCCTGGCCTGAGCAGCTTCTAAATTCCTCTTAATGACTCTGACTTTCTCCTCGGCTTCAAGAACCAGGTCAGGTCCAAAAATTTCCCTTTCCCCAGCTTGAGACCAATTCAGCGGTGTCCTACACCTTCTCCCATACAAGGCTTCAAAAGGTGCCATCTTCAAACTGGTTTGGTAGCTGTTATTATACGAGAACTCTGCCAGTGAAAGACACTTGTCCCAATTCTTTCCATAGTGTAGCACACATGCCCTCAACATGTCTTCCAAAATCTGATTCACCCTTTCTGTCTGACCATCTGTTTGAGGGTGGTATGCTGAGCTTCTTATTACATGAGTCCCAAGTGATTCTTGCAATTGCTCCCAAAAACGTGCCACGAATGGTGCTTCTCTGTCTGATACGATAGTCCTTGGTATTCCATGCAAGCGAACTATCTGGTCAATGTAGATTTCTGCATATTTCTCTGTCCTGTGGGTGGTGTGCACCGGCAAGAAATGAGCTGTCTTGGTCAATCTGTCCACAATGACCCAAATAGAATCGTGGTGTCGGGAGGTATTGGGCAATCCCACAATGAAATCCATGCAAATATCCTCCCATTTGCAGGATGGTATGGGAAGGGGCTGTAAAGTGCCTGCTACCTTCAAATGACTGGCCTTGACTCTCTGGCAAGTGTCACATTCAGATATATACTTCGCAATTTCCCTCTTCATTCTGATCCACCAGTACAAGGATCTGAGGTCATGATACATCTTGTTACTGCCCGAGTGCATGGAGAATTTGGAAAGGTGAGCTTCATCCAATATTTTCTTTCTGAGCTCGGGGTTCTTGGGAACAACCAATCGGTCTCCAAACCATAGAATCCCTTTGCTGTCCTGACGGAAGCATTTGTATTTATCCACCTTCTGTTCGATCATTTCCTTAATGACTTGGACACCCTTGTCACCAACCTGTGCCATGACTATTTGCTCATGTAAGGTGGGCTCCACTGAAATATAACTCAAAGCACCGGAGGAAATGACTTCTAGGTTCAGCTTGCACAACTCATCACATAGGGTGGTGATTCTTGCATCCATATTCATACAATTGCACTGGGCTTTCCTGCTTAAGGCATCTACCACCACATTGGCTTTGCTAGGATGGTAATGCACCTCCAAATCATAGTCCTTGATTAACTCTAACCATCTGCTCTGCCTCATATTAAGATCAGCCTGGCTGAAGATATATTTGAGACCCTTATGATCAGTGTAAATATTATAGTGAGCTCCCATCAAGTAATGTCTCCAAATCTTGAGAGCATGAACTACAGCTGCTAACTCCAAGTCATGTGTGGGGTAGTTCTGCTCATGGGGTCTGAGGGCTCGGGAGGCATAAGCAATGACCCGGTTGTCTTGCATCAAGACACATCCCAATCCAGTGCCTGAAGCATCGCAATAAACCTCGAAATATTTTGTGTTGTCCGGTTGAGCTAACACGGGTGCTGTTGTCAAATGTTGCCTTAGTGCATGAAAGGCATCCTCACATTTCTGACTCCATTCATACTTGACACCTTTCTTCAACAATTCAGTCATTGGCTTGGCAATCCTGGAGAAATCTGGAATAAATCGCCGATAATACCCTGCCAATCCAGGAAACTTCGAATCTACCGTACAGTGGTAGGAGGTTTCCAATTCATCACTTCTTGTACTTTCTGAGGATCAACTAATACCCCATCCTGAGAAATGGTATGACCCAAAAACTTGATTTCCCTCAGCCAGAATTCACATTTGGATAATTTAGCATACAACTGATGGTCACGCAGTCTCTGAAGTATGGTATGCAAATGTTTAGTATGCTCAGCTTCATTTTTGGAATACACCAGAATGTCATCAATGAAAACTACCACAAACTTGTCCAGCTCTGTCATAAAGACTGAATTCATCAAATACAAGAAGTAAGCTGGGGCATTGGTCAGCCCAAAAGACATCACCAAATACTCATAAAGCCCATATCTGGTAGAGAAAGCCGTCTTCGAAATATCGCTGGCCCTAATCTTGATCTGATGGTAGCCCGAGTGAAGGTCTATCTTGGAGAATACCTTGGCTCCCACCAACTGATCAAACAATACATCAATGCGAGGCAATGGGTACTTGTTCTTGATGGTCACCGCATTGAGAGGGCGGTTGTTGGGGGCCTTCGGCTTCTGAAGGTCCTCAATAACATAATTTAACGAATTTTCTAGAGTATGATGCTTGAACAGGTATCTTCAAACTCGAGTTAAAACCACAGTGTGAAGAAGCACAAAAGGAATAGGAAGGATGGCGCGGAGCCGAAGCTGTGCGCAGAAGAGCTTCAGCATGATAGCTGGAAAGGAAACCGACTTAAAGATGAAAAGGCTATTTAGACCTCGATGAGTTACTGTAGAGTTATTAGCAAATGTAAAGGGCATGGGAGTAATTTTACATGGGCTGCGTCCCGTGCCTATAAATAGATGAACAGTGCTCCCGTACTGTTGAGGCTGACTTGGCACTTGCTTTTGTGTCACGCATGTATCTTTACCTTCATTCAAGCTGAAGGTACACTGGTAACTTAATATCATTTCTATTTTTCCATAGTAATAAAATAGAAATCTCTACTACTCATTATGTGTTTAGTGTAGGCGTGCACAGTTGGTTTGTTCTGCCATCGCGCGCTCCCGGTCCGCGCGTCCGCAGTCCCCTCCCCGCGGCCGCAGTCCCCGCCGCCGTCCTCGCGGCAGCACAGCCGCCGCGGCAGCAAATCCACGCGTCCGCCCCTAAATCCTCTCTCCAGCAAATCAGCCGCCATCTTCTCTTGCTGTTTGCCCGTGCCCCTCTCCCTCCCCCAGCGTGATGCCCGCAGCCCCCTCCCCCGGTGCCATGGTGCCCTCGCCTCCGCCCCCGAGCATTGTCCGGTCCCGTCCCCCAGCCCTCGCCCGAGATCGTCGCCGAGCGCCCACCCCTCATTCCCGTACCCTCGCCCAAGATCGCGGATCTACACCCGATGTGGGCGTGGGGCTGCGTCCGAGATCGCGGATCTACGCCCGATGTGCCCTCGCCCGAGATCTCCCCTCGCCGGTCCTGCAGCTGCATCTCGGCGGCGCTCATCGTGTTCGCGCTCGGGCTGGTGCTCTGCTTCGTGCGCGACCCATCGATTCTGCAGGGCCTTCGCTTCGGGCCGGCGCCTCTACGGCTCGTCGGGATCACCTGGGACGATTTCAAGATCGGGTTCTGGTAAGGTGCCGTGCTGCAGCTCCCGCTGTCCGTGCTCAACCCCGATATTCCCCTCATCGCGCACCCGCCTCGTCATTTAAAAAAAACGTATATTGCATCATATGTTTACTTTGTTTTTCTTGTGCTAACCTACTTTTTGTGCATGTTGGTAATCGCAACCCATGGAATCAATTACTTCAGTGTATCTAGGTAAGAAATATTTATTTCGATTTGCAATCATAGTATATCTTCTTGTTGGCTGTATCTGAATACAGATTCATGTATTCAAGGTGGACATGATAAAGAAGAGAAAGCTGCCAGGGCTTACAATTTAGCTGCTCTCAAGTACTGGGGAACCACAACGACTACAAGTTTTCCAGTATTTGCATATATTTCAGTTCACTTCTCAAGAATTATACTTTTTTTCCTTTATCACTGCTTCCTTTGGATATTATACGATTTATTTTTCATGCTTAGATCAGCAACTATGAGAAGGACCTGGAAGAGATGAATAATATGTCACGACAAGAATATGTTGCGTCACTTAGAAGGAACGCGCGGTCAAAATCAAGACTTCAGGTAATTTACAAGGTAGAAATCAACTCATTTGCGAACGGTCTGACACAATATATATGCATATTGCTATACAGGAAAAGCAGTGGATTTTCTCGTGGTGCATCGATTTACCGAGGTGTTACCAGGTATAATTTTTCCCATTCCTTATTATCATCTGAGAAGTCCATGTTGATTTCTTTAATTCCAGTTCTGTTCGTTTATTTTATTTTTTTATTTAGTACCATTTCGTTAATTCCAGTTCTGTTTGTTACAATGATTCCAGTTCGTTCTTGTAGCAATAACTGGCTCTGGCTGAATTTTATGATCTATCAGTTTAAGGTCATCATCATGATTAATGTGGACTTATCTGTTTTTTTGATAGAGTAGTAGTTAGTGATTTCTGAACCGACTATCCTCGCTGCAATCTTTCATGTTCTTTTTATTTAGTCTCACTTTGCTCCTTTTTCATTAATGGTTTATTCGTGGACATTTTCAACTTCTACCATCAAACCTTCTAATGTTGGAACATTGTGTTCTATTCAATTATTTTACCCATAAAAGAACTTGGATTTATTTTATACCTTTTATAGTCATATAAAAAGCTTTTTTCCCTACTCATGTTGAGTGATATAGTTAAATATTTTTTTGGGTGAAACTCTGATGCATTCAAGAATGTATAGCTGCCAACTCTTAATTCGTTAGTCGCCCTGGTTTTCGCAGGGAAGGACTTGATCGTGCTGGCGAAGACGGGGTTCGAGAGAACGGGCGCATTCGTGTTGCCCATTCTACAAGAGCTGCTCAGCAACCGCGAGGGTGAGCTGGCCTTTTCGCTTACATGCTCTCGCCAACAAGGTCAGTTTAATTTGTTAGTCAATTACTTCGTTTAGGGGCGACGTACCAGTATCTAATTGACGTCCTGGTTTTCGCATGGAAGGACCTGATCGCGCTGGTGCAGACAGGGTCCGGGAAGACGGGCACATTCATGTTGCCCATTCTGCAGAAGCTGCTGAGCAACCGCCAGGCCGAGCAGTCTTTCTTCGCTTGCGTGCTCTCGCCAATGAGGTCGGTTTGATTTATCAATCAATTACTTCGTTTAGGGGCCACATATCAATATCTAATTTGGAGTGCACGTGGTTGTTTATGAGAGAGCTGGTGATTCAGATCGTGGAGCAGTTTGAGGCGCTCGGATCAACTATTGGTTTGCTTTACTCAGTGGTGAGTGTTATCGATGCTAATGTGGAAGAGAATGTGTACATGAATTCATTTTTGGTTGTCAACACCTGAATGTAGTTGTACTTTATCTATGTTATTGATGCGGCATGGGCGACGAGGAGAACATTGGGGAGATCGAAGGAGCGATTGGGATTGAGAATGGGAACACAGGGGAAGCGAGGAAGTGGTGCGGTGTTGTCACCAGCAGTTATGGCAGGATCGCCGGTCACCACCGTCTAAGGGAAACTCATCTACTTGGGAGATTTATTCTCGATGCTTGTTTTCGGCAAGGTAAGTGCCCCATATACTTTGGTGCACTTCTAACAAACTTAAAAATGAACTCCTATAATCCTGATTACCTTCGTCCCCTAACCAACTAAGCTGGTCGGCCGGGCTTGGTGGATGTCGCCTATATTGCGCACGATGACCACAATAGTTAGAACTTTCTTATTTTAATTATGCTTCTGATTCGATAACAAATACTTTGTTTGTCATGGTGAAGTGCCCATTCTTTTTTATCTTCACTTCTCTCCACTTCCACTACAACATCGCTTAGTTCTCTATGCTTTAAAGTCATTCTGCATTCTTCTTAGGATTTTCTTTGAACATGTGACATACTTGCACTATTAGATTAGACACATTCCCATGTCACCTGCTGATGTGTACATCACAACAAACATGTGTAGTTACAATAAGAAAATAGGTGTAGCCTTGAGAAGGTTATGGTGTTCTGTAGTTACACTGCATCACACTGCTATGTTAATATGATGGGCATTTCTGAGATGATGCTATACAGTTTTATTCACTCTCACAGCAAACTCGGCCCTTTGTTGTGCTAGACCTGCGTTCGAAGGTCACAAAATTCACCTGCTCGTCCATAGCTGTTTATAATTAGTGGGATGATTTATTACTCTTCCATTGCTCAAGTGTTGGAGGTATATGTACTTATGGACTAGCTCGGTTTTGGAGATTAGTTGTTTCAGTTGTTTTTTGTGTTATGTCTTCTGTAAAGCAAATAGGTGACCCTGTACCAACTTTGTGTCGGAAGGTTACTACACCTATGCCTACTGGAATTGTAGAGAAAAAAACAAAGGTCCTACCCAAAGTTAATCCTATTTCACATCGGACATGATTGCACAAATCCATGTTTTTATCTGTGAAATGAATTAATTATGAATAATTGTACTGTTGCTACACTAATTTAACTACTGACAACATGTTAGGACATTAACACTTCTACATATCTTCTCATTATCTTCTAAATATTTTCCAATAATAAGTGCTATTTAGTCTGTCCATACATCTAACAAAGCGCAATCTTCCAGGTCTTGAATCGGTGTGCAATACATCAAAAGGTTGAAGCTGGCGCTGTCGTTGTTGCTGTTTTGGCCTTGGCACAATTGGACTTGCAGCTTGTGGATAGGGTTTTTACTTCTGAGTTTCTCTTTTAGGTTGTTGAGGGTTCAAAAGATGTTGGTGCTTCTCGAATTATTGGCATTGACATCGACAATAAAAAGTTTGACGTTGGTGTGGCTTATATCCTTGCAATTATGTTCATCTCGACCTTTTATTCTCCTCCTTTGTTGGTTTTTGACTCCCCTCTCCCCCTTGCAACAACGACATCAAATGTTCCTGCAATAGTGGCATGGACGACCAGTTCCTGGGTGAAGCTGTTTCGAGCAACAACGACATCGAAGGTACATCTTAGCATTTTGGCGCATAGGTAATGATTTTTTTAGTAATCACCCCAAACCGCAAGGCCTTGGTTTTTGGTAATAAGTTTTTTTGTCCATAGTTGAACAGTTCATTTTACCTTCAATCACCCCAAAACACCATTCGTACATGAAGTGTGAACCTTGCATAGAGGCTTTGCTTAGGAGCTCTAAATTGGTTTATTCTAACATCACTGGAAAATTATCCGTATGTACACAGTGTGACCAAAAAAATTTAGCTCACACTATACAGGTACCCAACAGATTTAGCTCGCAGCCTAGATGTACCAAAAAGACTACAGTTAAATTTAAGCGGACCAGCAAGAATAATTTGGTACTTCATTTTTCCGGTTCTCATATTCAGCCCAAATATGACTTGGTTTTTTAATGTACACAGTGTGACCAAGCATACTACATTTCATAACTTTTTAGTGAAATTTAGCTTACACTATAGAGGTACCAAAAAGGCTACGTGTATGGTCATTATAGTGAATCAGTGTTTGTGTAATAAATATGTTTAAAGTGAATAACATCGACTGCTATAATTTTACTTTTCAATATGGGCTCTTACCAGTTGCTTACATATGTGTGTATGCACCAAAACAACTAGATATTTGACAAGAGGTTCAAGTGTGGCCATCAGTGAGATCGCTAGCGCTAATCATTCCCAGACGGTTAAATCTGCACCATCTGAAAACTCTTCAGTTCGGTTTGGGTAACTTTCAAATGTGAATTGACTCTTCAGTTCGATTTGGGTAGTCTTATCAAAGTTGAAGCTTGGTCTGATCTGTTTTACTACAATTTGTTTTGAAATTTTATAAATTCATGCAGTGGTCATTCTCATAGTAGTACAACTAAGTCCAGTACTAATGAACCAAAGAAATTAACCAATGGTAATATGTTGTGTACAAGTACCTTCCACGAAGACCTTTTGTTATTTTTGCCCATTCATTCCCAGTACTTGATGAGTATTAAAAAGTTTAGAACATGAAAGATATAGCAGCCAGTTGTCCTTTCTTAACCTAATCATGCATTTAACCCAGTCATAAATTATAGTGGTCACGCTTTTTACCCTATCACATGGTAATGTTGTTTTGGTGTATTTTGCTTTTTTTTGGTTACACATGACAAGTCCTGCAACAATTCTGTTGCTTTTATTCTTTCCTCAACCATTGCTGTACACTCCTTCTGTCACTTGGTATTGTTGTTTTTGTACTGCTGTATTTGAGCAACTGGATAAAATGATTGTTGTTTGGTGTGTCTATATGCCATGGACAACGAAAAATGAACAATCTTAATCCAGTTGTGTATTGATTGTATTTTGCTATTTAATCCTCTTCAAATATTTTTCATATCTGTGCAATGATGCTATGATCAACACTCGAAGATCAATGGCACCGTCTACACTTAACCAAAATAGGATGGTTACAAGTACTGCTTTTCCTTCATTAATGGATGTTTTTGGTTGATTCACATTTATCTTGTACTCACGTGTCTTTGCATTAGCTTTCTTTGTCCGGCATAACCTTTGGGCGCCTTCAATTTGTTTCTAGGTTTTAAGTGGTGAAGCTATTGATACTGCCAAGGCTCTTGCTTTGAAAGAATTGAAATAACATACACAAAACAATCTTTGAATCTTGTGGTTGTATTATTTCTGCTCATGTCAATGACTGTACAATGTCCTTAGGTGCTTACAATATTGTCACTCAGTCATTTTTTGTGCCACTATTCCATCATTTTCCCTTGCTTATCAATGAGAGTCTTTATATGAAACTAATGCTTGATGAATTGCTTTCTTTTCCACAACTCAATGTTTTCCTGGTAGGACTGATGTTCAATTTTTACATAGGTGGCAAAAGGTTTTGAACCCTGAGCTTGTTAAAGAGCCATGGTTGAAAGAAGTTAGTTCTACATATCTCTGGTTTGGATTTATTTCACTTTTCTTGAAACAAACAAATGTCATTTTGGTTATTTTACTGAATTATATTATATACCACATGATTCTTTTATTATTATTTTTTTTAAGAAAGTCGGGGCCATTACTCAGATGGTAAACAAACTTGGGCCAAAGAAATGGTCAACCTTGCCCAAACTATACCTGGACGTATTGGAAAGCAATGCTGGGAAAGCTATGCCATGAAAGATATTTGTAGCAGTGTTACATGATGGCATCAAGTGCTGGGCAAATATTTATTAGTTTGTGGTTTCACTTCTATGGAATATAGGAGTCATGATTTTATGCATTTGATCGGAGACCACATTAACTAGAGGGTACTTTCTTTTTTCAAGATTACAAAGACCTATGTGTCGCTATACCTGTTTATCTGAAGACATATCACAAAGACCATAGGTTAATGCAGTACACTCGCTCTGTTCTCGTCATACATAACATCGCTCAATAGGTTGTTTCCTTCTCATGAACTTGGTGAGACATTGCTTTTTTCTATAGAAATTAAAATGGTTCAATTCTGATCATGGCACATTGATATGTTGGTCAATTGTTTTTTAGATTTTCGGTCAAACATTGATGCAGAATAGACTATACTGCGTCCTAACGGCTTCCCTCTTGTTTGCAGGGTTGTGATCCTGTAGATGAATTCCCGTACATGAACTTGCCTCAAGACTACCTTCAACATTTTGAGTTGTACGATCCTGTTAGTGTCGAGCAAGCCAATATCTTTGATGTGGGTCTGAAGATGGTAGATCGAGTGGTGACTGTTAGCCGCGGCTACTTGTGGGAGCTGAAGACAGTGGAAAGCGGCCGGGGCCTCCACAACATCATTCGTTCTAACGACTGGAAGATTAATGGCATTGTGAACGACATCATTAATGTTTTTGAGTGTCAATGTTTAACCACCACCTTTATGACCTGTTGATTGGATTGGTGAACTGAGTGCAAATGGTGTCAATTCATTAATGTTTGTTGTGCCGTCATAACGCACTTGCATTATACTATATAGTGATGTTTGTTGTTCCGTATCTATGTTTTATATAATTTGTAACTCTCGTGGCAACGCACAGGCACATACCTATTTAAATAGATTAAATATTCTAATTCCAAATAAAATAAGCATATAACTCAGACAAATGCCATATGTAATTATAGCAGCAATGAACAGTAGCAATTCTAAGACATGTAAACATGTAAAATAGCTACACAGGTCCATTTGAAAATTAAACATGGCTTGCAGATGAAGAAGGCAGATTAAACAAATAAACATAATTGTTTATCTTAAACTATTGCTCTCAAAATAGCGGGTTGCTGTAATAAACAGCCCTCCAACGCTAAAAGGTGATCAGAGATCCTCGACTAACGTGACAGTCGTATCTTACCAAATCAGGGTTTTAGATCAGATGCAATAAGCCTAATAATCAAATACTAGGTATATGCCCGTGCATTGCAACGGTGCCCATGCGTTGCAACGGGGACTTATGTATTATATGTCTCCGTTGCAACGCACGGGCATATACCTAGTAAGTTAATAAAAAGATATGGTTGTTCATATTATCTTTTGTTTTTTACGTGATTCTTTCTTCTGTATTATATATTATGACTTACGAAGGTATGTCCTTCATAACCTTCGTCCGAGAATCATTATATCCCAAGGGAAATAATGTTCCGAAGGACGAAGGACTCTGACGTTTAACGTTCTCTATGTTGCCTTGTTCTTAATTCATAGTATTTGAGAACAAGTCCCCAACATTGGCGCCCACCTCCGGTGAACCCTTTTCGACCACCTTCGGCAAGCACCGACCTTCGTCATGCCGCCAAAGAAAGCTTCAGCGACAGGGGCTGCTGCTCTATAGCCACTGGACCCGAACCAGGACACCCTTTCTCTTCAAGAGGCCCGAAGCCAGAAGAGGAAGGCCACCAGTCCAACACCCCAAGAGGACGACTTGGACCAAGAAATCAGGAATATGGAGATGCTCCATCAGCAAGTGCAAAGGAAGAAGGAAAAGATGGCTCAGCTAGCTGACCTACAAAGGCAAATAGACGAAGCCACTGAAGAAGTTCGTCATCTTGCTCAAGATGAGCAATACCGAAGGCCCCAGCATAGAGAGCTTCATCAAGAGGGCTTCTTCAACGAGGATGACTGGTATGAGGATTTCCATCATGGAAATTTTGCTTTTGATGATGCTTCTCCTCTGTCAGCAAAACTACAGGCTACACCTTGGCCCCCGTCTTACAAGCCACCCCAGCTCCCCATATATGACGGACACTCAGATCCAAAGCAGTTTCTGATAAGCTACGAAGCGACCATATCTTCGTATGGTGGCAATACTGCAGTCATGGCGAAGTCTTTCGTCATGGCTGTCAAGAATGTTGCACAAACCTGGTACTCCTCTCTCTGGCCAGGAACAATCACATCATGGCAGAAGCTGAAGGACATGCTGATCACCAGTTTTCAAGGGTTTCAGACAAAGCCGGTCACCGCTCAAGCTTTGTTCCAGTGCACCCACGATCACGAATAATACCTTCAGGCGTATGTTCGAAGGTTCTTGCGTCTGAGGGCACAGGCGCCAATGGTGCCCAATGAAATTGTCATTGAGGCCATGATCAAGGGGCTTTGGCCAGGACATACGGCCCAATACTTCGCCAGGGAACCCCCTCAGACTCTAGAGAAGCTGCTCCAAAAGATGGATGAATACATTCGCGCTGACATTGACTTTCGTCAGAGAAGGGAGGAAGCTTACAAGTTCTCCGAAATGACTAGAGGCTTCGGAGGGAGAATCCACCCAAGGCACGTCAGGTCGATCCACTCCGCTCAGAATGACGATAGAGGAATTCAGCAACAGAGGCCACAATATTCTTCCCAAGCTTCAGGACAGCACCAAAGCTATCCTCGACCTTCAGCCCCAAGGGGCAGAGGCGCCAGGGGCTTCGGTGGAAGGTTTGGGGATCAGCCCAGAAAAATTTATTGTCTATTCTGCGGTGAGGACAAGGGCCATACTACAAGTATGTGCCATGTCACCATCCAGAAACAGAAGGAGATAGCAGAAGCTGCAACCCAATAGAACCAGCCGAAGCAAGTTATGCATACTGCTTCGTATCATTCACCGTATATCCCAGAGTTTGTGGGTAACCATCCTGCAGTTTCTGTTGCTTCGGTAAGTCAACCTCAGGCATCTTGGCAACAGCCTCCACCTCCACCACCAATGCAATGAGGCCAGCAGCTAGAAGGGAGCCAGCACACTCACCAGCAACAAGACTTCAGAGAGGAGTCCGAAGCTCGCACAGTCAACAACACTGTGCCAGAATCGAAGCACATCTACTAGAAGATATCCTACCTCTGCAACAGTTTTTTGTATTCGCCATCATTTTCTTTTTAATAAAAGGCAATCATTGAAAGAGCAGTTCCTTTTATTGTTTTTAGATTCTTATAATAGCTTCATTATTGTCATGATATAATATACCTTCTTCACAGACTTACGGAGTCCGAAAGTTGCCGAAACATGAACATTCGTTCCTAAGAGAACTTGTGGCTACAAAAAACATCTCCGAAGCTACAAAATGTCGTTCTACGGAACGCAGCGTAAGCTTGCCGAAGCTACAAAAAGTCGTTCCTAAGGGAGCACAGCGTAAGTTTTCTGCTCAAAAGTCGTTCCAAAGGGAATGCAGAGCTTACAGCGAAAAATAAACGCTGATTCCGCCGAAATATAAGGCAAAGCGCGAAAAGTCAACGCGAATACCACCGAAATAGAAGGTGAAGAAGTTCAAAAGACGTTCCTAAGGGGATGCAGAACTTACAGCGAAAAGTCAACGCTGATACACCGAAAAATAAGTGGTGAAGCCGAAAAATAAACGACAAAGTGATTGTGTATACCACTGAGGGAATGTGCGTGTATCTTCGGCACGAATATCATTTTGCATAGCATAACATCATCACATCATTCGCATAGCATTAACATCATACATCATATCGCATCAATGGCACAAGAAGGGGATATAATATTGATCTCCGGAAATTGCTTTGAAGAAGTGCCAAGGCACAAAATGTTTTGAAGAAGTGCAGCTTCATCAACTCTAATGCGGAAAGAAATCTATTGCTCACGAAGCTTAATGTTCTTACGGAATATGGATATTCTTCACGAAGCATGAAAAGAAGGGAAGGTGTTTTTTCGCCGAAGGCTCAAAAATGGTATGTACGTAAAGTTTCATGCATCGTAAAGAATTGAGTCACAAATAGCTTATATATTACATTCAAGACTACAAGATGTTACACACTTTGTTCAGCAAATATTACATTCCAAATGTGTTTACAATAACAGCTATTCTTCTTTTAAAACTGCTTCTGCAGTTTCGTTGAACAGTTGAGCAACAACTTCGTCCAAAATAGCTTCAGCCATTTTAATGATCTCATCTTCTTTCTTTGCTTCTGGGTCGACCATTGGCTCGAAGAGCTCCAGGGAATGAGATAGTTCAGCTGCGGTAGAAAATGAAAATAAGTTCGAAGTCGCAAAATTAGAAAATAAAGTTAAACATTATTAAGCAATACCTATCCACCTCTCGAGTTCCGCTGCTTTCTCAGCTGCCTTTGTTGCTTCTTTTGCATCGTGAGAATCTTTTTTGCTCTTTTTTATTATCTCATGGGCCATCCCTCGGCCGCCATTCTCCCAGATGTCAGTGAAAAATTTTCCGCCAACTAAGCTTGCTTCGGCCGAGGGGTCTTTTGTATCTTCAATGGATAAAGTAGCTTCGGCTTGTGCCAAAGCTTTCACATGCTCGCAACCGGACTTCTCCAAAATAGCCGCAGTCCCTCTGGCACCTGAGAAGGCGCAGACATCCCCACGACCGTTCAAAATTTCCTCAAAAGCTTCGGCCTCGTTGCTGCTCCAGTCAATCGGGCCCTCAGGATCGCCTCTTACGAAGTTATCCTCGCTAGAGTATGCGCCAACTTTGGCGAAGCTAGTTTTTATTTTATCTACGCATTCTATAGATTTTTCATAACATTTCTCTTTCGAAGAGCGAAGTTCTACAACTATCTTCTCCCAATAATTTTTCCAATAGTTACTGGCGTCTCGGTCAGCTTCGGCGATAGCTCATTTTAAATTCGCCTCAGCCAGCTGTTTCCGAAGATCTTCAATTTCGCATTTTTGGGCTTCAACTTGGGCTTTGGAAGTAGCTTCGTCTTAATTTATCTTATTCACTAACGAGTTTAATATTTTATCTTTCTCAAGACCTTCGTTCCTTAGTTCAATTACTTCGGAACAAAGGTTGCTCAGAGCTATAGCACATCCTTCGTCTTCGACACTTTTTTGCTCCCTAAGGGCGTTGCTAAGAATAAGGCCCTGCAAAAGGATTGCGGTATTAAGTATAAGCAAATGGACAATTTTGTTTTTAAGTACAAGAATCTAATTCTCTCACCTTTAAGCTATTGTATGCTAAGCTGTCGGCTAGTTCATCTTTTGATAGCACCAAGAGCCCGTCTTCTAGTGTCAGGAATCCGAAGCTCCTGCTCATCTCTCGGCAGACAGAAATCTCTTTGTTGTCCGGGAGACAATATAAGAAGTCTTCTTCTCCGCTGCCGTTGAATATCAACGCCCCTTTCGGATATTTCAGTCTCTGGGCGTAGCATTGGGCTTCTCGCTTCTCTTCTGCAGATAACCTCTTTCCCGAAGCATGTCGTATAATATAATCGAGAGCTTCGGAGGATGCTTTGAGAATAGGAATGGCAGTTTTTTCAGACAGAATTTCTTCTACAGCCTCTTTTTCCGTTTCTTCTTCTTTTTCCAAGGATTTCTCCTTGGACGGCTCTGAGGGCCCAGCTTCGGTCTCAGCTTGGCTCTTGGCAGCTTCGGCTTCGGATAGTTTTGCCTCAATTTGTGGTTTCGAAGTAGAGCTTGAAGTTTTTATTGTTTCCAGCACATCTAATACATTCACCATCCTCTTCCTCTTGGGAGTCGTTGTAAGATCCTTTTGTGCCTTCGGCATTGTCACCTCCGCCGAAGGGCTTATAACTTTTAATGTCTTTGTTTTCTCGACCTCTTTCTCTTCAATATTAGTGGCCTTTGGCTCATCTGATTTGGCTGATGACGCCTTCGGCATTGCAGCCGGCTCTTCAGTTTTCTGTGTAATCGCAGGTTCTTTGGCTTCGGTCGCCGAAGATGTTTCACCACCAAATTCGGGCACTATGGCCGGTTCGATGAAGTGCGGTCGGTGAGTAAGGATTTTCACCTTTTTTTCTCTTCGGCGCGGGCTCGCTTGGAGCAGCTGAAGCATCGTCTTTCCCAGAAGTTGCATTCTTCCTTTTTTGCCCCCGCAACGGGCAGCGGTAGTCAGGGTACATGAACCCAATAGCATCAAAAACTCTATTTAGTATCTTCTTTTTCTGGCCTCCGAAGGCCATAGATAGCGCATTGTCTTTCGCTTTGGAATACGGCCCAAGCAGATCATCACTTGTAGCTTCGACGCTTTTCAACGAGTCGTTGTCTGGCTCGATAAACTGGTCTCTAAATCTGAAGGTATATTTTAGTCGAACCAAACCACCTTCGTGGGGATTGCTGATGGATTCTTTTGGCATCTCCTAGTTGGATACCAATGGCCATATCCTGTAGGCCACGTGCTCTTGAACTAAGTCTCTTGTACCGATGAAAGAGCAGACTAAGCCGAAGGCCTTGCGACATTCTTCGGCCGCTTCGTCAATTTCTACCTTCGGTTTCCGGAGGCCGAAGCATTGCCAGATAGGGCGCATGATAATTCCTTCAATATCCTCTCGTGCCTTTAAATCATTTTTCACATAGAACCATTCTTTCATCCAATCCCCAGGCCATCTTTTCCGAAAGGTTGGCACGGGGCAGCTTGACCCAGAGCCAGCAACAAAGCTATAGCAACCAAAATTATTATGATACTGCTCCTTACCCCAGGGTTTTGTCTCATATAATAGTTCGTGCATACTGCAGAAACTTTTTGCACTTGGCTCCAAGCCTTGACTCCTTACAGCCCATACAAAGATCCCCATTCTTATGATTGCTTCGGGCGTAATTTGATGAAGGTAAACCTGGTATGTCTTCAGAACTTCCACCACAAAACTGCTTAGGGGGAACCGAAGTCCAGCCTTGAAGAAGCTTTGGAAGATCATGACTTCGTTCTCTTCGGGAGTAGGAGAAGTCTTGTCTCCGTTGTTAGCCCTCGCAATAGACACATCTCGAAAGTATCTTCCCCTCATATTGTCGAGGTGACTCTGTTTAATAGTTGATTTTCCGAAAATTGTATGGCTTGGCCGCCAGGGTCGATCTTCAGAGTCTTCCCCGCCACTTTCCACATCATAACTGTCACTATCACCAGTGTCTTCAGATAAACCTTCCAAAATCTCCCTTGTAATCATCTCTGTATTTGTCTTTGCTATTGATTCAAGAAAGCCAAGATTCTGAAAATGTTGAAAAATTGCTTCGTTTCAGCAACAGGTTTTTTATCTTGAGACATCTTCGGAAATGCTGAAAAAGTGCTCTCAAAACCGAAGCTTAAAAAATTTTAAAAAGTCAAGCAAATGTTGGTGCGCAAGAGCTAAAAATTGAGTAAGTAAGAGCAGATGGCAAGAAAGCGTGACAAATGAGCTCGTGGTGCGCTCTTATTTATACGCCCAGTGTGTTGAAAATTGGAAGGCCCCGTTTGTCGGTGATTGTTGCTATTCTAGCAAAAGGAAGGTGTTTTTTTGGACCTTCGGCTTAGGGCCTTCGTCCATATCGCAATCTGAATTTATCATTCTAACAAATTAATATTGCGAGGGGCTACTGTTGGGGGCCTTCGGCTTCCGAAGGTCCTCAAAAACATAATTTAACGAAGTTTCTAGAGTATGATGCATGAACAGGTATCTTCGAACTCGATTTAAAACCATAGTGTGAAGAAGCACAAAAGGAATACGAAGGATGGCGCGGAGCCGAAGCTGTGCGCAGAAGAGCTTCGGCATGATAGCAGGAAAGGAAACCAACTTAAAGATGAAAAGGCTATTTAGACCTCGACGGGTTATTGTAGAGTTATTAGCAAATGTAAAGGGCATGGGAGTAATTTTACATGGGCTGCGTCCCGTGCCTATAAATAGATGAACAGTGCTCCCGTACTGTTGAGGCTGACTTGGCACTTGCTTTTGTGTCACGCTTGTATCTTTACCTTCATTCAAGCCGAAGGTACACTTGTAACTTAATATCATTTCTATTTTTCCATAGTAATAAAATAGAAATAAGTTAATAAAAAGATATGGCTGTTCATATTATCTTTTGTTTTTTACGTGATTCTTTCTTCAGTATTATATATTATGACTTACGAAGGTATGTCCTTCATAACCTTCATTCGAGAATCATTATATCCTAAGGGAAATAATGTTCCGAAGGATGAAGGAGTCTGACGTTTAATGTTCTCTGTGTTGCCTTGTTCTTAATTCATAGTATTTGAGAACAAGTCCCCAACAGCGGTAATCGACACACAATCTTAGACTCTCATCCTTCTTCTTCACAAATAAGGCGGAACATCCCCATGGTGAAGTACTTGGGCGAATAAACCCCTTGTCCAACAAATCTTGCAGCTACTTTTTCAACTCCGCCAACCCTGCTGGAGGCATCCTATAGGGTCTCTTGGATATTGGTGCAGTTCCGGGTTGTAATTCAATTGCGAACTCTATGTCTCTGTTGGGTGGCATTCCTGGTAACTCATCCGGAAAAACATCTGGGTAGTCACAGACCACTGGGATTTTCTCAACAGGTGACTCTATCACAGTGAAGGCACAGGAATGGGTACATCCCTAGTCGGGTAGGTACAAGGTGATCTCGCCATCCAGTGGGGAGTGAATTTCTATGGCTCTGGCTGCGACATCAATTACCGCATGGTGTCGCGACAACCAATCAGTCCCCAGATTGATATCCACACTATCCAATCCCATGATCAGGAGAGTGGTTTTAATATGAAGCTACCCAACTTTATTGGTACGTGTTTATTAATCTAATAGGTGGCAACCCTGCCTCCGGGTGTAGAAATTGTAATACCCCCATTGGTGTGGTGAAAAGGTAACTGGCAGTTGGCACTAAATTTGGTACTAATAAAACTATGTGATGCACCAGAATCAAAAAGAATTATTGCAGGATAATTCAAAACTAAAAAGATACCAGTCAAGACAGGTCCTCCCTCTGGAATATCAGCCATGGTGGTGAAGTTCAGCCTGCCTTGCCTCACTTGCACCTTCTGCCTCTTGCCTTGGTTGTGGATGGAATTATGTCCCTGCCTCTGCTGGTTCCTGGAGCAATTCTTAGCATAATGCCCGCTGTTACCACAAGTGAAACACCTGTTGTCATTAGCCTGACGGTACTGCTGCTGCTGTGGCTGATTGTTCCTCTGAACTGGGGGCTGAGAGCGGTTGGGTGCCTGCTGCTGCTACTGTGGTCGGATCACCCAACGTCCTTGCTATTGCTAGGGTCCTTTATTCTGAGGGTCAGATACAATCCTGAAGCGTTGTGGCTGAGCTGAAGGTCCTGCCACAGGGGTCTTCCTCTTCTTTTCTGCCTGACGGGCTGTGATGCAGTCCTCCTGAGATATGGCCATGTTGACTAACTCATTATAACTGTTGGCCCTGACGGTGTTGAGACGGTCGTGGAGCTTAGTGCTGAGCCCCCTGCTGAACATGTCCCTCTTCTTCTCATTAGTGTCTGCATGATATCCGGCATACTGGCACATGTCATTGAAGGCCTGAGCGTACTATAACACTATATGATTCCCCTGAGTGAGTGCCAGAAACTCATTTAGCTTGCGATCCATAATGCCTGCTGGTAAGTGATGCCCTCTGAAAGCTGCCTTGAATTCTCTCCATTCCACCACGTGGCCATCTGGCTGCATAGCGAGAAAGTGATCCCACCATGTCCGCGCCGGTCCACGAAGTTGCTGAGTGGCAAAACGAACTTTGGCCGCATCTGAACAATTGCCAGTAAGTAATGGGAATTTGGATTCCACTACCCTGATCCACACATCAGCATCAAGTGGATCCTCTGCCCGAGTGAACAACGGTGGCTGAGTGCTGAGGAACTCCTGATAAGTGGCTGCTGCTGGGGGACGCTGATGGTGATCGCCACCACCATAGTGCTGAGGTGGTGGCTGTCGCTGCGCCAACTGCCGCAGAATCTCGTTCTGCTGAGCCATCAATTCGTGCATGGTAGGAGGCGGTGGCAGGGGTGGAGGAATGCGCTCATTCTGTCCACGACGCGCTCTTCCTGCCATCTGAAAAATTTAAGGATGCTCTCAACATTATGCTTCAGATGTTAGGGTCCATATGTGGTGAAAGATTTGAAAGGGTAAAACCAATATTTTCTTGCATAATTCATAAAAAGATTCCACATGGCATAAAAACCTTCCGTCATAAATTAAAACTGACATCATTCATCATCCATACTTCCAAAAGAGTTTGCTAAGATTACATCAGCGACCCAAAAGACTCAATTATGTCTAGCCTAGTACCCCAAGGGTGCAAAAGCTAAGCTAGCCTCGAGGAGTTTTACCGCCACACACTGCTAACCCTATCGAGGCAACCTAGTGAGCAAACGAGGCAACACTCGACTCGGGGGAAGGGGGTCTCCCTGAGCCAGCAGTGTCCAAGCTGGAGGCAGGCTCCGGCTCCTCTCCTCCCTTGATGTCGACATCCTCATTGGCCTCCATGTCCTGGATCTCCTGGCGGTGCATATCCAAATGTTGGTTAGCTTCCGCGAGTTGCTGCTGAGTGTTGATGAGCTGATCCTCGAGAACCTCAATGGTGTTCTCCCTGGTTCCTACCAGCTCCTCAAGCTCCTGAATCTCATTAGTCATTTGTTCCACTTGTAGATCCTTTTCCACCATCTCAGTGGACAGGTCTACCACAAGTTCCTCTCTATTGTCCAAGGTAATCTTGGTAGCCTCCAATAATGCCATCAGATGAGACATTGCCTCTCCTCGCCTCACCTGCAGACGATACAGAGCATCCATGCATCAAACCGTCAAGTGCGCAGTCTGCCCTGGGTAAAGAGCCTAGATATCCTTAGCATGCTCTACTCTGTCTTTCCACATTGGGTCGTCCTCCTTTTCAGCAGGGAACAAGCCAATGGGATAAGTAGATAGCTCTAATGGGTGAAAACCACAGAAGGTGGTCAGCACATGAAGAGCAATCGCCTCAATAGTATCCTTAGCACGGTATCCGAAAGACTCGGATTCCAACGAACGCCAGCCTGGCTATAGGGGATGAGGCTCCAGGGTCATCCTCACCCTACAGCGGGGCACTCGGTGCTTCTCAAACAGCTACACCGCGTACAGGGAAGGCATCATGTAACCGGCTCCCTGAAGTACCTCCCACAAGATATGGGGAAAACCCTCTCGTGCAAGACCGTCCGTGTGGGAATGTGCGTTCCCCCCTTCCGAGGATCCGTGAGAAGTCATCTATGTTTGGTTAAGCGTAAGTGAAAAAGAAAAGGAAGTATAAAATAAAAAGGGATCGGAACTCAGCCTCTCTATGACTTATGACAATGGCACTGGGTGTACTTAATATTGTCATTATCGTGTATTAAAGTTCTTACCAAATTATCAAGTAGTTTAAGTAAGGATGCATGCATGTTCGTCCTAAACGACCTTACTTCAACCTAGATGGAAATAGGGAAGAACTCCCATCCCTTATAGTAGCCTGTAGGGTTTACTCAAATAGCCACCTAGCTACCCCTTCTATCATCCTAAGGCTTCACGTTCTAGGTCTATCCTTATCGTCCTGACGATCTGTCCAACATTTGTTTCTATCAAGTTTTACTTTTGGAAAGGATGGTATTTATAGTTTATTGATTCATCTGTGGTGGTACAAGCTCCGATACCAGCTGTGGCAGAACTGCCTGAATTATTCCAACTTAAGTGCCTAAGTCCCGCCTTACAGGCTAGACCGCACTTAAATAGGAATAACACGTCAGTCCCTCGGATCTAGTCCGACAAGGCCACTAACAGGATCAAGTACCACGTACTCACTCGAAGGTGAGGCACACATCAAATACAATAAAGCATAAAACAATACATTAAGGAGTATCAAATTATTACATCAACATCGGAGTTTTAGCAAAAGTGGAGATCATTGTTCGGAACGCAGCGGAATAAAACTAACGATAAATAAATGGAGGGATGGGGAAGCCTGTCCCATCACTCCTCATGCTCCTCCTCAGCCGAGGTAGGGTCCCACTCGACTGTCCAACCTGGTGGCAAGATGGACGGCCAAGTCACTCCAGCAACCATGTCCTCTAGAGAACCTGTAAAAAATTATGCCACAACCAAGGCTGAGTATACTAATACTCAGCTAGACTTACCCGGTGTGAGGAGTCTACTCCTCTACCTCTAGACATGCAGCTGTTTGGCTGAGGGGTTTGGTTTGCCAAAAGCACTAGCTGAGTCTAAAATCAAGTTTTAGCTTTTTCAAGTTTTAGTGTGACTCTCTTAAGACTAAATGTATACCTATCTAGTCATACATGGTATCAAACATTTAGCAACCAACAAGTTTTGCCAAGTCATCACATTTCCACTTGTTACGCAATGTAGCAGCATGGATCAAGCAGTCTCATTAGCTGCGAGAAGCAGACGATTCAATTCGAATCGAGTTTTTAAACCTTGCAAGGTAAACCTAAACACACGACGCGGCAAGGCACTCCGTCCCCACACACATCAATCGTCGCCATCGATCCCTTGGCAACAGATCAGGGCTCACCGCCTTGGCGTACAATGCCTCACTGACCCTGACTACCGTCGTGCAGTGACCGCACTTGTACCCACCATAACCGGAATGGGAGACCACATCTCAGGTCGCGTGAGGGGCAATGTCTGCGGGCAGGTTCACTCAGGTACTAGGCTTACCGATTTACCATATTTCTCGGCATGTGCTTAGTACGTTCAAACGCTTGACTCACGGTACCACACCTTAATCCTTATTCCAATTTCCATCTCATAGACAACCAATCCCCATGGATTGTTGTCCACAGACCAACATCTTTATGATAGGGAAGTGGATACAACCAATTTCCTGACCTCGCGCGAGCGCTAGAAAAATCACTTGACTTCTACCGAGATCCCTAATTAGTAAAGCAGCTACTCGACCTAGCATACTAGTATTCATCTCAAAAGGAATCCTGAGTCATGCAACTAAAGTTCCAAACAACTCCTACACTTAAGTGCACATTCATTCCTACAAACAATAAGTGTAGTAAAATAGCATAATAAGTAGGTTATGCATAAAACCGGGGCTTGCCTTCCAAAGCTGGGGCAGGCAGATCCTCAATGGCAGGCTCTGGTGCTGGATCCTGGGCTACCTCCTGAGCAACTCCTTGCTCCGGCACGAGAATGTACTCCCCGTCAGCGAGATTACAATCTATCGAATGCAATGCATGAGATATATGCATAAGTATGACATGAACATTTGTAAGGGTTATGTATAGTAAAACAGTATTACTTTAGTGTTTCTCCAGGGTTTCTTTTTGGACATACTTAAGGGTTTTGTACTTTCATCTATTTCTCCCCAAGGTTTCCCTTTCCTTTCTATTGTGCTTCTTATTAAGCAGTTTGAACTATGAGGGTTAGTTAACATTTTCCAAAAATTGTTATAAAAATTACAGTGGGTAAATATTAAGCTTTTTGGGTCCTCCCAAAAATTTTGAGGTGGATATTAATTCAGATACTACTTGTGCAAAATTAACAAAAACAAGTGTAAAAGGGCATTTTACACTATAGCTATGATTTTAGTGAGGTTTCTGTACCAAATTTTATTTTTGTCCAGATTCATGGGTGATATTAGGCCTTTATGTTAAATGTCACAGAAAAAGACCTACTGGATATTTAGTTGTGAATTTCTAAGGTTTCATGCCAAAAAGGTACTTATAATTAACTTGTTATTTGAAAAATATCAAACAACAGAAATCATATTTTTCCTATGTTCATAATAACAAAGTATTAGTTATCCCAAGGTTTGGGGTGTTTTCTCTTCAGGATTATTTCTCTAAGATTTTTCTAAGTTTTCATTATTTTCAAAAAATAAAAGGCATCTCATTTATTTGGTACTAAACAAGGGTCTAATGAAATTTTCTAGTGAACTATATTAAATAAGTGAGCTAACAAAAATGTGGTTGCTCCCTGGTTTCTATTTTAAACTACCTTTTCTATTTCTTTATCTTTAAGCTAAAAATGATTTAAATGGAAAACCCTTCCTTAATTTGGTGCACTGAGGGGTTTACTATTTTTAAACAGATCAGAGAGTGATTAAGTACTTCTATGATTTTTCTTAGCCTCAGTCTAATAGTGTAACTATTTTTCCTTCTATTATTTAACTTTTGGCCAAAACAATATTTAAATCCAAACTTTAAATTCTTTTGCAATACTAAGGGGGTTTTGTATTTTTCCTAAGTAGCTCACATTATTTAGGATCAGGCAAAATTAGTTTGACCAAATTTGGTTGAATAAAACTGAAGTTATGAATTTTACAAGCTCTGTTTGTATTTAAATTAGAAATATTAAAAGATTTCCTAGAAAAACCAGTTTACACCGAGGACCCTGGGCTTTTCCTAAACCAATCCTTAAACTTATACCCTTGCGCCACTATTCATTTGAGTCGCTGACACCTCAAAAACCCCCTGACTTTCTTTCCATCTTCCCCAAGGCCCCTCCCCCCTTTTGAACAGTACCCGCGGAAGCAATTAGGGCGGCACGGCTTACCGGCGGCGAGGGAGGTCCGGTGAAGGACGGGGTTGGCTCTGGGGAGTCTCTGCGGTCACGTCGAGGTACGGCTTGCCATCAGTGATGGCCGGAATTAGCCGGTCCACGAGCGCAGGCGGGCGGGCTCGTCGGCGGCGAGTGCTCCGGCCTATCCACGGCGATACGGGTCAATCCAAGGGCACGAGAAGCTTCACAGGGTGCTAATGAGTCGACTCGTGCAAGGAATCAAAGAATAACTCACTGTGGAGCTCGGTCCACATACGCAGGCGCTCGGGTGAAGTCCGGCGACCTTGATCCGACGTCTCTAGAGAGGCAGAGCTCGATTCCTCACTCTAGGAGCTTCACTGAGGCACATAGAGTCTACTCCAAGGGTTGGATGGGGTTGGGGATGGCTCTGCTGGCCGGTCTACGGTGGCGGGGGATCGGGTGGCCGCTGGCACGCCGTCTGCAGGGCAAACGCCGGTGATCTCTGGCTCCGGTGAGGTGGAGAGCGCGCAGGGGAGTACGGTTGAAGCTTTGGTGGGCTTTATAGGTGCGGGCGAGGGTACGAGACACGGGCGCGGCTTGGCGCGGCGCGGGGTGCACGGGGTCGGGCGCTGGGCGTGCTCTGGCGCGTTCAGAGCGCGTCGAACACGTGGAAGTGTTCTTCTGCCCTTGTTCAACAGCTCGCCGAGATCGCAAACGTGCGAATCTTGGCAAAAATCCGGCGCAGGCCTCCTCCTAGCACCTAGGGCTGTCTCTTGTATGTGAGTTCCAATGGCAGATATGCCCTAGGTAAGGAGATTTGCGGGTGCCAAATCTGGCTTATCCCTCTATCCACCTCGCGACAAAAACGATGCCAAATCTTGTCAAACGACTTGGGCTCTGTTTCAAACTTTTCCAGGGGGTGCCTTAGGTGGTTTGACACCTTTTTGGTATTCAACCCAAGTGGTTTTGGTGCCATTTACTAAGTGAACACGGGGGATCTTTAGATTAGGGTTAGATTGTGACTTAGAGAGAATTAGGGAGCTCTAGTGTGCTCTCTACTTAAGGGGTGAAATTGGGATCTTTAAGGGGTCTTTTTGTAATGTTCCCTCCCTGCATTTGGTAGGTTACAATGTTACAAAAACTTATTTAAGGACTAGGATCATGTTTTGGCAATTTGATTAACTTATCCCCTGATCCCTTGCTTGGAAGTCTAGTGCCCTTAGGTGTCTTTAGGGTTTAATCACCTTGGCTCCAACATGACCATTGTTACAAATGTGTGGGTGAAGCCTTTGCCATTAACCCCTCTTAACTAACCCATGCTTCCAAGGTTTTAGGTTCTTCTTCTCCTCCACTTAACCACATATGATCACAAGTCATCAGGGCATACATGAAACTATTGCCTTGGTAACACCTGAGGTGTTACACATAAAACCCCCTAGGGTTAACCTAAATCTAACCCGTGCTCCTAGCCTTATTGGAAAAGTAACCGTGGTGGAGAAAAGTGGCGAGGCTTAACGGCAGCGATCTAGCTTCGGTGAGGTGTCCAGGGAGGTCGGGGAGGTTACGGCGGTCATGTCGATGTGCGGGTCGGCGTCGGAGATGGTCGGAGTCGGTCGATCCTCGTGCGCAAGCGGGGGAGCTCATTGGCGGTGAGTGTCCCGGCCTAACCACGGCGGAATGGTTCAATTGGTTGGCTCGGGGAGCTTTACCAAGTGACGCAGAGGCGGTATGCGCGAGGAATTTGGAAATGATGCAGTGGCTTACCTGGTCCACGCTTTCCGGTCAGCGGAAGGAGTCCAGCGAGGGTGATTAGGTGTTTTCGGTGAGGTTGCACTCGGTATGAGGGTTTGGGAAGCTTCATGGGTCTCCAGTGAAGCTAATCGAACAGCTGGCATGGGCGAGGGATGGCTGAGGTGAGCTAGTCGCGGTGGCCGGAGCTCGGGCAGCTTGGCGGGCGGTGGAGCTCTCGGTTCACGGCCAATGCTTCCGGTGATTGAGCGCGGTGAGTGTCCGAGGCTGAGGCAAGGATTGTTCAAGGGCTACTGGCCTTTATAGGCGCGGGTGCGAGGGAGGCGCGCGGCAGACTTGACCTTGCGTGTGGCGGAACCACCCGAATTTTTCTAGCTTAAGTGCCCGAGTCATGCCTTGGAGGCACCAACACACTTAAATCGAAATAACCCGTTAGTCCCTCGGATCTAGTCCGATAAAGCCACTTACCAAGGATCAAATACCACTGGCTCAATTGAAGGTGAGGCATAGAGAAATACAATAAAGCATAATACCACAAATTTAAGAAGTATCAGTAGTACATTATCGGAGATTCAAAAGCAGTAACAATAGTTTTTAGTGCAGCGGAAATAACTAATGGAGAAAACTGAGTGACATGGCGAAGCCTAGCCACACTACTCCTCCTGGTCGTCTCATGTGGAAGCAGTAACCCTCTATAAGTGCACAAGGAAGCTTTAGTCGATTTAGGGGTCAAGCTATGGGTGTCTATAAGTTATGCCGGTGTAAATTCAAGGGTAAAACACACAAGGGTTAGAAAATACCAACACAAGCATGAAATTTTTTAAGAGATTTCACTTGCTAAGCTCAAGGTTGCTTGGAAAGGGGGGTCTTCTCATGAGCAAAACATACAACATTTTTTTTGCAAAAAGGGTTGAACAATTACAATGCCACCTAGATAGCAAGACAAGATAAACACATAACACGACCTAACAAGACTTACCAATCCGACGCGAGGTAAGGCATTTCTTATAGTTCCTAACATAGCAGTACATCACATTATTCACAAGTTCTTATTATTGGAATAAAGGTGAGAGAAGCATGTTGATGCACAAGAGACAATTATAATGCGACAATCATGATGCATGCTCATTCTAGTCGTCTTCTTAGACCTAACTACTTTTTCGGGTGCTTCTATAGCATCCTAATAGTAGCAATAGTAGCCTTTACGGCCTATATAAATAGCCACCTAGCTACCCATCTATTTCCAAAGGCTTCACGTCCTAGGTCTAACCTTATCGTCCTGACGATCTATCCAACATTAGTTTCTAAGCAAGTTTTGCTTTTGAAAAATTGGTATTCATGACTTATTGACTTCTCTGTAATGGTATTCGCTCCGATACCAGCTGTGGCGCAACCACCCAAATTATTCCAGCTTAAGTTCTCGAGTCACGCCTTGGAGGCAGCAACACACTTAAATCGGAATAACCCGTTAGTCCCTCGGATCTAGTCCGATAAAGCCACTTACCAAGGATCAAATACCACTAGCTCACTCGAAGGTGAGGCACAGAGAAATACAATAAAGCATAATACCAAAAATTTAAGAAGTATCAGTAGTGATTACATTATCGGAGTTTCAAAAGCAGTAACAATAGTTTTTAGTGCAGTGGAAATATCTAATGGAGAAAACCGAGTAACATGGCGAAGCCTGGCCACGCTACTGTAACACCTCAAAATCTTGTCTTAAGAATTTAGTAAAACTTTCTAAAATTTTTGAGTAAATCCTCTAGAAAAGAATTTTCTCTTTTACAAAATAAACATGTTTTCTAATAAAGGACATCTATATGAATTAGGTTCTTTCTTTTATTTGAGCTATAAAATTTAGATAAAGCATCTTTTAGTAAAGGTTGTACACTAGAAATTTGCTCCTCTTAAAAGCAACTATTTTTGTGTATGCGAATTTGCATATTTAAAAAACATGATACTTAAATGAGATAATAATAAATATTTATACACTTGGCATCATGTTGGAGTTTATTTGATTGTGCATTTAAAAATAATGATAGTAGGTGTGTTTAATGATGTAAGGAAAGGACTCGATGAATTCTACCCAACTAGCATGACGACGGTTCAGATTTGTTTGGGTACGAATATGTTTTAAAGCCTCATGATCAGAATGAATTATAAACTCACGAGGCCAAAGGTAGTGCTGCCATGTTTGCAAAGTGCAAAATAAAGCATAAAGTTCCTTATCATAAGTAGAATATCTCAAGCTAGCACCGCTTAATTTTGCACTGAAATAAGCAACCGGTTTTCCTTCTTGTAACAAAACAGCACCTAACCCAATACCACTAGCATCACATTCAAGTTCAAACACTTTCTGAAAGTCGGGCAATTGTAAGAGTGGAGAATGGGTCAACTTATCTTTCAAAGTGTTGACCGCCTCTTCTTGTGGGGAGTAAGCAAAAGACACACCTTTCTTTGTGAGTTCGTGCAAAGGGGCAGCGATGGAGCTAAATTCATGCACAAAACGGCGGTAAAATCCTGCAAGTCCAAGAAAACTCCGAATTTGGGTGACAATCGTTGGTGTAGGCCAGTCCTGAATGGTTTCAACCATGCCGCTATCTACCTCAATGCCCTGCAGAGTAACCACATAACCAAGAAACGAGACACGTTGTGTGCAAAATGTGCACTTTTCCATGTTACCAAACAAGCGAGCAGCACGCAAAGCATCAAAAACAGCACGCAAATGTTCTAAATGCTCCTCTATAGACTTGCTGCAAATAAGGTGTTGGGGCGAAGGCAAAGGCGCCACCCTTCGCTCGAAGTCTTCGCTGTCAGCAACCGAACCGACAGAAACAAAACAGGCGGGGACACCCTTCGCTCCTTCAGTTCCAGGCGAAGACCGGCGACGAAGGGCGTCCCACGGCGCGGCCTCGGCCAGCTCGGAGGCCCATGTGCAATCCGGCCCGTCGTAACGGGCCCCGCTTGGCCACCCTGCGTTACGGGCCTATGTTGTAAAAGCATTCCTGTAATTACGGTCCGTAACCCCGCTTTATGGGAATATTCTTGGGATAACCTAGGCGCCTGAGGGCACATGCGTCCTTAGCTCGAGGCGCCGTGCGCTCAGGTACCTATAAATACCCCTGTACAGTGCCCGTGAGAGGCCAGATTAACAGAGCTTTTGCCATCACACGCGAGTGCCCTGTTGTCATCACTGCCCACCTGTGTTGGATTCCCTTGCGACTGAGAGCAAGCTCCAACATTTGGCGCCCACCGTTCGTGCTACGAGACAACCACCTGCGATGGCACCCAAGAGAGCTAACCCGAAGGCTGACGAGGCTGCGAAGGCAGCACTGCTCGCCGCAAGAAAGGGCAAGGCCCTCGCCCTCACCCAATCCACCCACCAAGAGGCCACCGAAGACGACACCCTCCGCACCTGCGACCCTGAGGGACAACCCTCAGGCTTCGCACCTCCCTCAGGCTTCGTACCATCGGAGGGCGCGGATCTCGCCGAGGACGGTGAGGTCCTCGGCATCTCAGCAGAAGAACAGCTACAGCTGCGTGCCCTGCGCCTCAAGAACCGCAACCTCCAGAGGCAGAAGGAGATACTGGAGGCCAAGCGCCAGCGTGTGTCCGCACTCGCCAAAGTGCGGCAGATGATACGCGACGAAGAGCACAAGGCCCAGGAACTCGAGCGGGAGATTGCGCTGATGCAGCGCGAAGGCCACCTCAGCCCGCGGCACGAGTCATCCCTCCAGCAGCGCGCACCAAACGAAGACACGCGCGAAGCGCGCGAAGGCCACCCCGGCCTGCAGCATGGGCCACCCCCGCAACACCGCGCGCAACCGGAGGACCCGCGTTTCCCCCAGCGCGACTTCATTTTCCCGCACGCCGCGCCATTCCAAGGGGTCAACTATCTCGATGAGCGAAGCCCCCTGGCGCCTCACCTGCAAGTGACGCCGTGGCCAGCCAACTTCCGGGCTGGGACCTACCCCAAGTACAACGGCAGCACCGACCCGGCTCAATACATAATGAGTTACCAGGTCGCCGTCGCATCGTCCGGGGGGGACGACGCCACAATGGCGAAGTCCTTCATCATCGCCCTCGAGGGCCCCGCACTCACCTGGTTCACCAGGTTGCCTCCGCTGTCCATCGATTCCTGGAGAAGTCTCCGGGACAAGTTCCTCCTCAACTTCCAAGGGTACCGCCCGGACACCGACGCCCTGGCCGAGCTCTCGCTCTGCAAGCAGCTAGAGAGGGAGACCCTGAGGGAATATTACCGCAAATTCCTGACACTCAAGTCACAGCTACCCTCAGTTGACGACTAGATTGCCATCCACTATGCTATCAGTGGTCTCCGCGCCGGCGTACTTTACAGCCACTGCATCAGAGATCCGCCAAAGAACCTCCAAGAGCTATATCAGCTGTTTGAAAAGTACGCCAGATCCGAGGAGCTCCACCAGCGCAAGATCGAGTCCCAGCGGAAGCCAAAAGATGCTCCACAGTCCAGCCGCACGTGGACAAGGACTCCGCAACCAGACTCCGGTCGGGATGGCCGCGGTCAGCAGCAAGTGCACAACATTGCCAACCAGCCGCCGGCCGCTGACCCCCCTCGTCGCCAGGAATATCCCCCCTAGGGCCGCGGAAGTGGAACTCGCGGCAGGGGCCGAGGGCGTGCGCAGCCACCCCCTCCACCGCGCCGATTTTACTGCCTTTTCCATGGCGAAGACTGCGCCCACCAAACTAAAGACTGCCCCGAAGTGAAGGCCACCAGAGACAGAATGGCGAGGGCGCAGCCGGCCGACAACCCCAGAATTGTCGCGCATAATTACCAGCTACCCCCTCCACCATATGTCCACGCTCCCGCTCCGCATCCACCGCACCACGCTTACCAACATCATCAGGAAGTACAAATCGTACATCCTCCGCCTCCACCACCACACCAGCAACAACAAAACATCCCCCATGCCCCAAAGCAGGAAGACTTCGCCGATCCACCTTATCGCGGAGTCATTCATATGATAACTGGGGGGTCCAGCACCGACTTCGACACCAAGCGGCAGAAGCGGGACCACTACCGCAGCATAAACCATGTCGCCGTCACGGGCCCAGTTGTGCAGACGAGGTGGTCCCACATACCGCTCACCTTCGACGCACGGGACGTCGACTTGCGCAGCGCCCCCCACTGCGATGCCATGGTCATCAATTGCAGCGTGGCAGGCTGGGACCTACACAAGGTCCTCGTTGACAACGGCAGCCAGGCGGACATCATCTTCCTCCACGCCTTCGATCGCATGGGCATCAGCCACAGCCTGCTTAAGCCTTCGGACAATCCGTTGTATGGCTTCGGCGGCAAGGGCACCTTCCCCGTCGGCAAAATAGAATTGCCCCTCTCCTTCGGTGTAGCACCCAATGCCCGAAGTGAGCAAGTGACTTTTGACATTGTGGATATGGTATATCCATACAACGCCATCATGGGTCGGGGCTCCATCAATAAGTTTGAAGCCGCCATCCACGGACTGTATTTGTGCATGAAGATACCAGGCCCGCTAGGCGTAATCACAGTCCACGGTGACCAGCAGACAGCGCGCAACATAGAGCGGGACTTCGTGCCGGGTCAGAGGAACGTGCACTGTATCTCGACACAGTGCGAGGTCCCTGCGCCCGCCAGCCCAACTGACAAGCAGCACGGCAAGGCTCAGTTGCAGAGTCAGGATGGGACCAAGACTGTCCCCCTCGATCAGGCCACGCCCAAGCAGACAGTCACTATCAGCGAAGACCTTACTTCGCATGAAGAAGAGAAGCTCCTCTGCTGCCTGGCCAAGAATAAAGATGTCTTCGCCTGGTCCGCCCTCGACCTGGTCGGAGTCAGCCGATCCATAATCGAGCACAGTTTGGGAATTGACCCCTCGGTGCGACCAAGAAAGCAAAGGCTCCGCAAAATGTCCGACGAAAAGACAGAGGCCGCCAAGGCGGAGGTGCACCGCCTCCTAGAGGCTAAATTCATTGAGCCAGTGGCTTACCCCACATGGCTCTCCAATGTTGTAATGGTGCAGAAAAAAAGCGGGAAATGGCGGATGTGCATAGACTTCACCAGTCTCAATAAGGCCTGCCCAAAAGACAATTTCCCGTTGCCACGGATCGACAAAATAGTCGATAGCGCGGCCGGATGCGAGGTCATGTCTCTCCTCGACTGCTTCTCCGGCTATCACCAAATATACATGAAGGCGGAAGACAAAGCTAGCACCAGCTTTATAACACCCTTCGGCACTTATTGCTTCGTCAGAATGCCGGAGGGCCTCAAGAATGCCGGGTCCACCTTCTCCAGACTCACCAAAACAGTACTCGAAGGGCAGGTCGGCAGAAATATATTTACATATGTGGACGACATCGTCGTCGCCAGCAAAAATAAGGAGGACCATCTCGCCGACCTGGCTGAGTCATTCACAAACATGCGAGATGCACGACTCCGCCTAAACCCGGAAAAGTACGTTTTCGGTGTTCGCCAGGGCAAGATATTGGGCTACCTGGTGTCACACCGCGGCATCGAGGCCAACCCAACCAAGATCCAGGCCATCATCGACATGTCGCCTCCGCAGTGCGCCAGGGACGTCCAGCGTCTGACAGGCAGATTGGCCGCTCTCAACAGATTCATTTCCAGGTCGGCCGAGCGAAGTCTTCCTTTCCTCAAAACTCTCCGCGGCGCAAAAGACTTCGCCTGGGGGCCGGAGCAAGCAGCGGCCTTCGCCTCACTAAAACAGTACTTAACGGAGCTAGCCACCCTCACGAGCCCCGACTCCTCGCTCCCCCTATTGCTCTATGTCGCGGCTTCACCGCACGCGATCAGCGCGGCACTAGTGCAGGAGCAGACAGTCGAGGGCGCTGTCAGACAGTGCCCTGTTTATTACGTCTCCGAGGTCCTGACACCGTCCAAATGCAACATGATAGAGCTGGAGAAGATCACCTACGCAGTTGTTATGTCCTCGCGCAAGCTGCGACATTACTTTGAAGCGTTCAAGGTCCGCGTCACCTCGGACAGGGGGCTCGGCGAACTGTTTAGAAACCCGGAGGCATCGGTGAGGATCGCCAAGTGGGCAGCCGAACTCTCCGGCTACCACATCAGCTTCGAGCCCAGGACAGCCATCAAATCGCAAGTCCTGGCAGACTTCATCGTCGACTGGACCGGGCCAGTAACACAGCCGGACCCGACCACGGAAAAGGTCTGGACGATCCATTGCGACGGCGCATGGTGCCATGCGGGGGCAGGCGTCGCTGCAATCATAACCTCACCTGTCGGGGTCAAGCACAGATATGCAGCACGACTCAGCTTCAATCTGGAATCCGACAGATGCACAAATAATATAGCAGAATACGAAGCAGTCATCCTCGGCCTCCGCAAGCTAAGGGCCCTCGGAGTCACCACTTGCATCATCAAAACAGACTCCAAGGTAGTTGCCGGCCAGGTCGACAAGGACTATGCAGCCAAGGACCCCGCACTCATGCAGTACCTCGCAGCCATCCGAAGTCTAGAGAGGCAGTTCAAGGGGTTCACCGTGCAGCACGTGGACCGGGCCAAGAATGAGGAGGCCGACGCATTGGCCAAGGCCGCGGCCAGGGGCGAAGCTCTGCCCTCCGACGTGTTCTTCCACGTCATCGGCACGCCAGCAGTCCGGAGCCCCGAAGGGCTCCAAATAACCAATAACAGCGAGGGCCACCGTACAGTCAACCTCATCATGACCGAAGACTGGCGAGCACCCATAACCCTGTTCCTGCAGGGGTATTATCACCCAGCCGACATCAGTGAGGCCAAGCGCCTCAGACATCGAAGCCGAGACTTCGCTCTGATTGAAGGCCAACTCTACAAAAAAGGGGTCAGTCAACCAATGCTCAAGTGCGTCACCGAGGCCGAAGGCATGCAGATTCTACGTGAAGTCCACAGTGGCACGTGCGGCTCGCACGCGGGGCCGAGGGCCTTAGCTGCTAAGGTGATCCGCCAGGGTTTTTACTGGCCCGCAATGATTTGCGCCGCGAATCGGGTCACTCGGTCCTGCGAAGCCTGCCAGAAGTTCTCTCCCCGGTCAGGCGGCCCTTCGCAGTATACAAAGCTGATCGCCCACACATGGCCTCTCCAGCGCTGGGGTCTCGACATTGTTGGACCCCTGCCCACCGCTCAGGGGAACCTTAAGTTCGCCTTCGTCGCGGTCGAGTATTTCACCAAATGGATCGAGGCACGGGCTGTCTCCACAATAACATCAAAGACTGCCCAAAAATTCTTCTGGCAAAACATCGTTTGCCGCTTCGGAGTACCGTCCGAATTAACAGTCGACAACGGCAAGCAGTTTGATAACCAAGGCTTCAAGGATTTTTGTTTCTCCATTGGCACCAAGCTTGCCTTCGCCTCAGTCTATCATCCGCAGTCCAACGGGGTCGTGGAGCGCGCCAACGGGAAAATCTTCACAGCTATCAAAAAAATGCTCCTCGATGAAAAAAAGGGCAGATGGAGCGATTTTTTACCTGAGGCAGTCTGGGCACTAAACACGACTGAGTGCAGGGCGACCGGGTTCACTCCCTTCCGTCTTTTATACGGATCGGAGGCCATGACCCCGCAAGAAATAAAGCACGGGTCCCCGCGAACAGTCCCGTCAGCCGTCCCAGATGTGGACGAGCCAACTTCAAAGGATCTCATCGACGGAGACCGTGTCTTCGCCCTACAAGCCCTGAACAAGTACCAAGCCCAGACCAAAGCATGGCGCGACCATTCAGTTACCCCGAGGGAGTTCAGCGAGGGGGACCTCGTACTCATCCGAACAGCTCGGACGGAGTCCAAGGGCAAGCTGGAGCCCAGGTGGGAGGGCCCCTTCATCGTCAAGACGAAAGCTTCACCCAGCGCTTACAGGCTCACAACGCCAACCGGCGAGGACCTGGAGCACTCCTGGAACATCGACAACCTCCGCAAATTTTTTGTTTGATTCCTCAGGGCTGTCTTCGCCCTTGTAATTCGCAAAAACAATCTTGCACCGGCCCGCACTCTTTTCCTCCCGGGGGGTGAGGTTTTTAACGAGGCGGAGCCATGTAATATATGCGTAAAAAATCCCCCGCAAAAAGACATGCGTCGAAAAAGACCGCAGTGACGGTCTTCGACATTCGACCACCACGAGGTCACCGCGAGGCTAAGCGCTAGCTACCCTCGCGTGCGACAAATCCGCGCAAAAGTCGCCTAAGGGTGCAGCCGGATTAGCACAACAAGTGCGGACAAAAATCTAAGTCTATCGCGAAGACTATCCGCGCAAAAGTCGCCTAAGGGTGCAGCCGGATTAGCACAACAAGTGCGGACAAAAATCTAAGTCTATCGCGAAGACTATCCGCGCAAAAGTCGCCTAAGGGTGCAGCCGGATTAGCACAACAAGTGCGGACAAAAATCTAAGTCTATCGCGAAGACTATCCGCGCAAAAGTCGCCTAAGGGTGCAGCCGGATTAGCACAACAAGTGCGGACAAAAATCTAAGTCTATCGCGAAGACTATCCGCGCAAAAGTCGCCTAAGGGTGCAGCCGGATTAGCACAACAGGTGCGGACAAAAATCTAAGTCTATCGCGAAGACTATCCGCGCAAATGTCGCCTAAGGGTGCAGCCGGATCAGCACAACAAGTGCAGACAAAATCTAAGTCCATCGCGAAGACTATCCGCGCAAAAGTCGCCTAAGGGTGCAGCCGGATTAGCACAACAGGTGCGGACAAAAATCTAAGTCTACCGCGAAGACTATCCGCGCAAAAGTCGCCTAAGGACGCAACTGGATTACCACAACAAGCGCGAGCAAACCACGGACTATCTGTGCAAAAGACCGGACTAGCTCAACAAAAAGCCGACACGACAACATCAAGCCGCCCACGCCAAGACCAACCATGATCACACCAACACAGCACAACAAAACGAACCAGGCAAAGTACACAACGCCTTCGCACACACACACGCAAGCGAGGGCACACAACTTCATCATACAGGCATCTACATATACAAGCGAGGGCGCCACACTCTACATCGGCTCAACCTTAGGAATAATTCCCATCTCCCTATAATTAAACAACATTATCCTGAGTTCCTCACCCGCGAAAAGACTTCGCAGTTCCCTTTCACCTACACCCTCGGCGGTCGGCAAAGCTAACAGTTCCTGCCGACCAGCCCCACTTACGCCAAGCCGGGCCCCCTCCACCCCACTAACCATACGTTTCGCAACTGCCCTTCGCCGCCGTCGCCCGGTGCAGGGACCTCGCACAGCTCCTGCATCCGTGACGTGCGGCGAGGCCTCCATCGCAGCCACATCCAAGGCCGCGAAATAGTCCAAGTCCTCCGACGACTCCGTCCACTCAATCGAGCTCTCAGAGTCAGCACAGTCAAAAAACCCTGATGAGGAGCCACCACAGTCATTACCATCTTCCGCGGTCGTAGCCGCCAAAAATTTAGTAGTAGCAGTTGCGTGCGCAGGCCCAAAATCTTGAACCTGCGCAGCAACCAAAATTCAGTAACATGTACAAACCCCTCAACTTCCCCAACCCCCTACGCCTACTATGCCACCTGCGACGGCCCTGATGTTGCGGGCGCCTCCGCCGTTGGCTCTGCCGCTGCCTCCGTTGTTATCTCCACCGCCGCTGTTGCGAGATCCTCAGCACTCGGCGCGGCAGCTGCAGACGCATCAGGCGCGCCTTCGGCGGCTTCTGGGGGCGGGCCTTCGCCGGCCGCAGCGGATGCGGCCGGGGTCGGCGCAAGGGCGACCTCGGACACAGCCTCCGCCGGGGCCGACTCCGGGTCAGCCGACATGCTGTTCAGCGCCCCGAAGTCGTCGACCCTCTCCCCACGCATTGCCTAAGCCAAAACACACAAAATTCATCAAACACGCACACAGCCCACGTTCAACAAATACCAAACAAGAGTAAACGTTACCTGACCACATCGCTCCCATATGTCCCCCACAGCCGGTCGAAGATAGCCCCGGCAGAATCCTTCACCACGGGGTCTTCGACCTTGAAGATTTCTCGCTCAAAGTCCTCTTCGATTTGGTCGAAGGCCTCGAAGTGCCGGCACCCTTCGCGGGAGAGCGCGTTCATCGCCCCCTCGCAGGTGACCAGGGAGGCAAACGCCATAAAACCTTCCACGACGGTGGGGAGCGCCTGCAGCTCCTCCTGCACCCACTCCAGGCACCGGAGTCCGGGCTCTCGGTCCGGTACTTCGAAATCACCGGTACCCGCGCCCAGGCCACGGTACGTGTCCACGAGCAGCTGGCGCGTCCGCTCTGCCTCCACTCGTGCCGCGGTCTCGGCCCCCGTCATGCGGCTCTCCAGGGCGGTGAGCCGCTCCTGCAGCTGCTCGGCGCGCTCCCTGGCAAGGTTGCCCTCCGCCCGCGCCAGGTTGGCCTCCGCCTGAGCAGCCTGCGCCTTAACAAGGGCTTCATTGGCCTCCCTCCTTTCCCCCGCCAGCTGGCGACGGAGGGCGGCCTTCTCGTCCTCCAGCGTGGCCACCTTCTCCGCCAGCTTGCGACACTTGCTGTCGGCGGCCGATTTTTCGCGGACGGCGTCAGCGTGCTGCGTCCGAAGCTTGTCGACTTCGGCAGCCACGGCCGCCGTGAGGGCCCCCGACGCAGTGCGGCTGGCGAAGTCAGCCACCTGCAGAACAGTCACAAAACCGCGATCAAAAAAAAAGAGAGAGAGAGGTCCAACTCAGCAGACCTGACGTAGCGCCTCCGTCGCCTCTGCCAGCCGGCGGGTCGCAGCGCCAGCCTCATCCATGACAGCCGCGAGGGCCGACGCCTCGCCACCGGCGCTCAGAACCCCGCCCTTCGCCTTCGGCGCTGCCCCGGCCGTCGCGGCCGCCGCGCCAGGCGCAATCACAGCAAGTTGGTCTTCGCCCAACCCTACAGCGTACCAATGAACCGATCAAAAAAAAAAAGAGAAGAAGGAGAGTCTTACCACCAAGATAGTCCTCCACGCTAATATCAGTGGCGAAGTCAGCAACGCGTTTGCCCGCCAACGGCAACGCTCGGGCCGCCTTCGCGACCTCCGCCACTCCGCCAGTCGGCGGCACCGCCTTCGCCGACTTCGAGCCTCCGGCGCCCGCCGTTACCTCCGGCGCCTTGCTAGAGGCAGGGGCGCTTGACTTCGCCGCCTGCGGCGGCCGGCCTCCGCCGGACGCCGCAGCCTTCGCCGTCCCCCGCTGCCGTTTCGGCCTGGCTTCAACGACCCTGATCGCCGCCGGGCGCTTTTGCGCAGCTCCCTGGCGATCCTTGTCCATCACTGCTGACACAACAGCAGCAATATTCCGCCCATAAGGAAAAACCTTCCATGCACGAACCATGCGAGATGTAAAAAAGTCCTCGCCGGCCGCGCGGGGGACAGGAACATTCCTAGGCCAGCAACCCCCGGTAACCCTCAGCATCCGAGCCGAAGACTCCCGGAGCTCGGGCGAAGACATCCTTTCCCCCGGGGCTGCGCACGTCTTCGTCAACTCTCTAGCAAAACGATCAGAAACCCCAAGTCCTCCCACAGCAGTACCTAATTTTCTCTTTTTCGAGGACGGGGCGGCCGCCGGCGCGGGGTAGTCTCCGGTCTCTACCGCCGGTCTCTTCCCACGGCGGTCCACGTCGTCTTGACCAGGGTAGCCGTCATACGGCAGTTGATTTAATTCAAACACCCTGTTCAAGCGGTCATTCGACCCGCGGATATCCCAGCTGCGCTGGCCCTCTGTCCTCGGCACGTAGCGTCCAACAAGCCGTACCGCCCCATCCTCCGCCTCACGCACAACGGCAGCCGGATCACGACTTTGCAGACTCAGGGCGAAGGCGGGACTCCGCACCTCCGTTCCACCATGAAAAGGCATCCGGCGAGGGCATACTTCGCCCAACGCCCAGCCATGCGCCAATGGCCACACCCCAAACGCCACAAACTCTTCAACCAAGTCGCGCCCACTGCTCAAGCCGGCGGCGCACCGAAGAGCCCCTTCGTCCTCGTCCTCCTCCGCCACTTCAAAGGGCGGGTACGCTGAGTAAAAATGAGAGCACATCGCGGACACGGGGAGTCCCTCATGGCCTTCGACAGTACCCTCAGTGACGTAAAACCAAAATTCGTTCCAGTTGCCCCACTTGTTGCGGGCGCAAGGAACCAACTCGACCACCTGCATCGTGGTTTTACCGGTCTTCGGCGTGAACGTGCAAGAACCAAACTGAGCGACTTCGCCTTCAATCACCCTCTTCTGCCAATGCAAACAATAATACTTCGCAAAAACTTCCACCGACGGCTGTCCGCCGTACGAAGTCGTCGCCCAGACATACTTCGACAGTGCCACTATGGCATTCGGTGTCAGCTGATGTATCTGAACTTTGAACTTGCGCAGGACTTCGCTAACAAACCGGTGCGCAGGCAGGCGGAGCCCGGCGGCGAAGAACGCCTCGAAAACGACCAACTCGCCCTCCGGCTCGGGGACTTCCTCCGCCCCCGGGACCCGACCAACTCCGCTGCCGAAGTAACCCAACCGCTCCATATCTTGCACGCGGGCCGACGAAATCCGCGACACGCCGAAATCAACAGAGTCGCCGGCGTGCAACTCCTCCACCATTAAGCTACTCGGCGTATCCTCAAACGAGGCGGCGGCCGGCGGCGAGGGAGCGGCCGGCGGCGTAGCGGCAGCGGAAGAAGACGAGGACGGCATCGCAACGTACCGTCGGCGGCGGCGGGCGGTCTGCTTCACTCGAGCCAGATCTCCGACGAACAGGACCGCGGCGGGCAGACGAGCAGCAAGTCGGCGGAAAAGGCGGCTAGAGTTTTTTCGCGGAGCGCGGCGGAAAAGGTGGCTAGGGTTTTTTCGCGGAGCGCGGAAAGTGAATTTCAAAAAGCGCCGCCCCCGCCCCCTTTTATAGACAAGACGCGGCGCTTCGGAAAACCCGCAGTCCCACAGTACGCCGTCAATCAACGGTCACATCAAAAACCCCCGCGGAACCACTTCGAGCGAGGGCAGCGTCTCCGCCATCTAACGACGTCTTCGGCACCAGGTGACTTTGTCGAACTGGTCCCTCGGAGGGCAAATGTTGGGGCGAAGGCAAAGGCGCCACCCTTCGCTCGAAGTCTTCGCTGTCAGCAACCGAACCGACAGAAACAAAACAGGCGGGGACACCCTTCGCTCCTTCAGTTCCAGGCGAAGACCGGCGACGAAGGGCGTCCCACGGCGCGGCCTCGGCCAGCTCGGAGGCCCATGTGCAATCCGGCCCGTCGTAACGGGCCCCGCTTGGCCGCCCTGCGTTACGGGCCTATGTTGTAAAAGCATTCCTGTAATTACGATCCGTAACCCCGCTTTATGGGAATATTCTTGGGATAACCTAGGCGCCTGAGGGCACATGCGTCCTTAGCTCGAGGCGCCGTGCGCTCAGGTACCTATAAATACCCCTGTACAGTGCCCGTGAGAGGCCAGATTAACAGAGCTTTTGCCATCACACGCGAGTGCCCTGTTGTCATCACTGCCCACCTGTGTTGGATTCCCTTGCGACTGAGAGCAAGCTCCAACATAAGGATATCATCGAAATAAACAACAACAAACAAACCTATGAAGGCCCATAGAACTTCGTTCATTAAACGCATAAAGGTGCTGGGAGCATTAGTCAATCCAAATGGCATAACCAACCATTCATATAAACCAAATTTCATTTTTAAAGTCGTTTTCCATTCATCACCGAGTTTCATTCTAATCTGATGGTAACTGCTATGCAAATCAACCTTAGAGAAAATAACGGCACCACTAAGCTCATCTAACATATCATCAAGGCGTGGAATAGGATATCAATAATGAACTGTGATGTTGTTAATAGCACGACAATCTACGCACATACGCCATGACCCATCTTTCTTTGGAACGAGTAAAACAGGAACCAAGCAAGGGCTAAGAGACTCACAAATGTAACCTTTATCAAGCAGTGTCTACACCTAGCGCTGGATCTCCTTCGTCTCATCTGGATTTGTACGGTACGGGGCACGGTTCGGAAGAGAAGCGTCGGGGATGAGATCGATCTGATGCTCAATGCCACGGAGCGGAGGAAGACCCGATGGTAAGTCCGTAGGAAAAACATCAACATACTCCTGCAAAAGGTTAACAACAGCAGGGGGTATATCCAAAGACGGTGCATCATCAAGCAGAACAAGCATGCGCGAGCATACAAGTGCATAACAGGGCATATGAGCTTCATGGAGATCATCAAAATCAGCACGTGTAGCAAGTAAAACAGGAGAGTGCAACTTGATTTCAGATTTAATAGGTGCGTCTGATGTCGATTTGACTTGTTGTGCAGTTTTAGCAGCCCTAGTAAGATCATCTTTCAAAATTTGGTCAGGTGTCATTGGATGTATAATTATTTTCTGGCCTTTAAACATGAAAGAATAATGATTTGAACGACCATGATGTAAACTATCAGTATCATATTGCCAAGGTCGACCCAATAACAAAGAGCATGCTTCCATAGGAATAACATCGCAATCAGCATAATCAGAACAAGAACCCAGCGAAAAGGGGACACGTACCGAACGTGTTACCTTTATTTTACCACCATCATTAGGCCATTGAATGTGATACGGATGTGGGTGTGCACGAGTGGGCAAGGATAATTTCTCTACCAAAGTTGTACTTGCCAAATTGTTGCAGCTGCCACTATCGATGATGATGCGAATCGACTGTTTGTGCACAACACCCTTGGTATGGAATAGAGTGTGTCGCTGATTTTTTCAGCCCGGGTAACCTGTGCGCTGTGAACACACTGCACAACAAGACTCTCATACCTATCGGCGTCGATGGGATCAACGTGGACTTCCTCATTTTCTGCTTGGTTAGTGGCAATCATAGCATGACTAGTTTCCTCAGAATCACTGGCTGAAGAGTACTCACCATTGTCACGTATAAGCAAGGTACGCTTGTTTGGGCAGTCCCGAATCATGTGCCCAAACCCTCTACAACGATGGCACTGAATATCCCGTGTACGTCCTATGGAAGAATCGGCGCCTTTGGCAGGGGGCGCCGCTGGCTTGGTCGTCCCTGTGCGCAATGTAGTGCTAGGCGTAGAAGGTGCAGGGCTAGAAGGAGTTGAGCTGTGTGTCGAACCCCGGCCTGCAAAAGAGTTAGTATATGTCTTTGATTGTCATCCCTGCACTTCATGTTCAGCTTTGCAAGCATATTCAAACAATGTGGTTATATCAAAATAATCCTTATAATCAAGTATATCCTGAATTTCCCTGTTCAAACCACCACAAAAACGCGCCATAGCAGCGTCATCCGACTCAACCAAACCACAACGAAGCATACCCTTTTGTAACTCCTAGTAATATTCCTCAACAGATTGTGAACCTTGTTGAAAACGCTGCATTTTGTTAAGCAAATCACGAGCATAATAGGAAGGAACAAATCAGTGGCGCATGGCAGTTTTTAATTGGGTCCAAGTAGTGACATTGTTAATGGGAAGTTTTTGTTTATACTCATGCCACCAAATTAAAGCAAAATCAGTAAATTCACTAATGGCAGCCTTCACTTGGCTATTTGCAGGAATATCATGGCATGAAAATTTCTGTTCTACCTCCAATTCCCAATCAAGATATGCAGCAGGATCATATTTACCATTAAAAGATGGAATTTTAAATTTAATCTTAGCAAATGAGTCATTAGGAGGATGACGAACCACACGGCGTGCACGACCATGGTGATCTCCATTGTCCTGCTCAGAGTCACCGCCGTAGTCCTGCTCCATCTTTGTGGTCAACGCATCAAGGCATGTCAGGATGGTGTCGAGTGTGGTGCGAGTCGCCGTTTGAGCAAGGTCAAGCTAGTTGAAACGCGCGGTCGTCGAAGTGATCATTGAATCAAGCCGTTCATGCATTGTCCTAATGTCAGCAGCAAGTCCATCAACTTGTCCCCTTACTTCCTGCAACTGGACATCCACCATGTCGTGTGCTCCTGCCATAGTTAGCGCAAACACCAAACACCAAAAGGAGAAAAACCAATGACAACAGGGGAATGGTGGTGACAACTCGCTCAATGGAATGTTGTTATCAAATTCTTATCCGTTCTTACCAAGCCATAGTGGTGATGTAACACCCCGGCCTTTAAGGCACAAAGCCGGGTGCATCTCATACATGCGCCAAAGAAGACAACATATGTAGCGGAACCGCCCGAATTATTCCAGTTTAAGTGCCCAAGTCGCACCCTTAAGGGCAGCAACACACTTAAACAGGAATAACCCGTCAGTCCCTCGGATCTAGTCCGATAAAGCCACTTACCAGGATCGAATACCCCTAGCTCACACAAAGGTGAGGCACAGAGAATACAATAAAACATAATACCATAAATTTAATAAGCATCATTAATGATTACATTATCGGAGTTTCAAAAATAATAACCATAAATTTTAATGCAGCGGAACTAACTAATGGAGAAACTGAGTAACATGGCGAAGCCTGGCCACGCTACTCCTCCTGGTCCTCTCCTGCGGAAGCAGTAACCCACTCGACCGTCTGTCCCGGTGGCAGGGACGAAGGCCAAGTCACACCAGCAACCAATCATCCTAAGGAGTACCTGCAAAAATTGTGCCACAAGCAAGGCTGAGTATACTAATACTCAGCTAGACTTACCCGGTGTGAGGAGTCTACTCCTCTACCTCTAGACATGCAGCTATTTGGCTGAGGAGTTTGGTTTGCCAAAAGCACTAGCTGAGTCTAAAAATCAAGTTTTAGCTTTTCAAGTTTTAGTATGATCCTTTAGACTAGATGTGTACCTAGCTAATCATACATGGTATCAAACATTTTTACCAATCAACATCTTTTGCCAGTCACCTCATTTCCACTTATTACTCAATGTAGTAGCATGGATCAAGCAGTCTCATTAGCTGCGAGAAGCAGACGATTCGAATCGAGTTTTTAAACCTTGCAAGGTAAACCTAAACACACGACGTGGCGAGGCACTCCGTCCCCACACACATCAACCGTCCCCATCGATTCCCCGTCAGCAGATCAGGGCTCACCGCCTTGGCGTACAATGCCTCACTGACCCCGACTGCCGTCGTGCAGTGACCGCACTTGTACCCACCATAACCGGAATGGGAGACCACGTCTCAGGTCGCGTGAGGGGTAAAGTCTACTGCCAGGTTCAATCAGGTACTAGGCTTATCGATTTACCATATTTCTCGGCATGTGCTTAGTACGTTCAAACGCTTGACTCACGGTACCACACCTTAATCCTTATTCCAATTTTTATCCCGTAGACAACCAATCCCCATGGATTGTTGCCCACAATCAATCATCATTATGATAAGAAAGTGGATACAACCAATTCCTGACCTCGCGCGAGTGCTAGAAAAATCACTCGACTTCTACCGAGATCTCTACTTAGTAAAGCAGCTACTCGACCTAGCATACTAGTATCCATCTCAATAGGATTCCTGAGATCATGCAACTAGGGTTTCAAACAACTCCTACACTTAAGTGCACAGTACAAGCCTACAAACATTAAGTGCAGTAAAATAGCATATATAACGGTTATGCATAGAACCGGGGCTTGCCTTTAATTTAACACTTAGGTAGTGTTTGCTGGGGGAGGTACTAGCTTGGCGAGCATCCATTGGTTAAGTCCATTCTTCAGGTCACCCACCAACTGCATCTTGTGGTTGGCACCACATCACTTGCTCGATTATCATCTCGCGGTCCTAAATGAGATGCAAGATGCATATGTATGAATATAATGAAAGTAACACAAGATATACAAAGACACAGTGGCGAACTAAACATTAAATGGGAAGACACTGTAAACAACCATAAGCTAGCAATAGTTATCTACACGTTATCGGCGTCCAACATTAACACCTTTAAAAAGACAACAACATTTTATTTATTTACGCAACACAACTACGACATCACAAGTACGCGCATTTTGTTTGTTTGGATACGGCTTTTCATTAGTTCTCCTATTGATCGCACACAAGCATCACCGACAACACAAATTCAATAGAGGACATAAGCGTCAATATCTATGGAACTCCTATATCGCAATCACTAGAGAAAGAAACATATAAAACAAGACACACATGTCATCTCTAGCTTAACTATGGTAAGTCTACATTACTTAAGAGCAAACCAAACATTTTTAGCGACAAGGGTGAACTAAACAATCAAAAGCGCACTAGCAGAATTTTTGGACAGCAATACAACAGTTACTTGTTTTAATCATATCTCTTCAATTATTAATCCAAAAATAGCAAACTATAACTTTCTGGAAAGCTTAAAAAGTGAACTACAACTTTGGTATTTTAATCACAACATGATTCAACACTTAGCAAGGTCAAAACGTGCTAATACAACAGCTCTGTCCAGATTTGGACAGATTCAGACTTGCAACTTCAAAAATTCACAACTAAAGATTCAGACATCCAAACAAAGTGATCTTAGACTTTCTGGAAAGGTAATAAAATTGTCTACATATCATTTATAAACATCTCAAGGTGATTCAATATTTAACTAAGGACAAAAGACACTAGAAGGCTTTGCTGTCCAGAATTGGATAGATTCAGTCTTCAGACTTTAAACATCCATAACTAAATTTTCAGACCACCTAAAAGAGTGATCCAAGACTTTTTGGAAAGCTCAGCAAAAGCACTTCATAACTTTTATAATCACCAAGAAGTGATTCAATGTTTAACTAAGTCAAACAACACAATTTTCGAAATCTGTTCTGACGGTGGACAGAACACAGCAAGCAGTTTGTAAAATTCATAACTCTTAAACTATCAGGCCTGTGGTTATGAAATTTTAACACAAGCAAGATCAGAAAAGCATCTACAACTTTCTTATAACGACCATAAACAGATTGCAACATTAAATTGAGCAAACAATGCAGTTTCTGAAATCTGTACAGAATTTGGACAGATTCAGTTACTGAATTCGTAAAAAGCATAACTCCTAAACGATCAGGTTTATGGCTGTCAACTTTTAGTACAAGCAAGATAATCATGTTATCTACAACTCTTCTATATGACGTTTCTACAGAAAACATAATTTGGTTTATCAAACAAACAGCACACCGAAAACAGTACGTGCAGCCCAAAACAGCAATTAATACATTTCAGCTTCTATACAATTCAAGAATTGCCGCGTTCTAGAGACTTGAATTATTATAACATTTTGACATTTGTTAGAGTTAAAATAACCAAGTGAGAACTAACAAGTGGACTTACTAATTTTTATCCATGTCATTATGAGCACTAGAAGTACCATATTTAATTAACAACGCATTCTCCCCGATAATCGATATCGAAGCGCTTTTCACTCCAATAATTTGTATTTCAACTTAGACATCACATGAACACTACAAATTTACCCGCGACCATAACCATACACATTTCAGCGATAATAAGCAAATTATCGTGATTATGAGCTTGAACCAAAGGCGTCTAACAATTCGGCTAACTAGCGCAATCACATAGGCCGCTATACACCATACACATCGGCTTGCCCATTATTATCGCAATCCGAGACACAACCTATATATCACAATCACTTACGCAATCGACTCCTACTTAACATGAGTTGGCTAATCACAGTATAAGACTTAGCGAACCATTTTAGACATCGTAACTCAAAAACATGGGTTGGGGCCGATTAATAAGTGTTTCTTAACCATTGCTCAACTTAACTTAGTTAACACACAAGTCACCTAAAATAGCACATTGTTGGGGTCTAACATAGAGGCATTAACACATGGCATAAAACTCCATAAGATTACATTTTCTACTAACGGACCTAAAGCACTTATGTGCATATCTTATCGGATTGTTGTTCAATTTTAACAAGGACTGACTTGTGAACACTACTCGCTTCCAAATATTATTGGGCTGCGATAACGCTCATATAAGACCTCTAATCAATCAACAAGGCATTTATTTATCCAATGGGAATGGAATGCATGACTTGACCAAGCAAGGCATCGATCTGCCATACAACAGAAAGCGTGACGACACCGATAGATGCTATCCGCTAATTGTAAAAAAAATATTAAACTTACTTCTTGCTTTGCCATTACACCACCCTTTAGTCACATGACCATCGGGAGCATCCTTCACACGATTATACTACAGCAACCTAACCGTTGGTTTACACAACACATACATCTTTCTTCATCGCGAGTATAACCATGTCACGGCATATACCCGCACACCTCAATCAAATATCTTACGCCACCACCACTACAATACACCACGGCACACACATGCGTACCAATTTCTCCTCTATGAACCTTTAATCTACGCCGAAACATACTCGCGCACATACCTATTTACAAACCTAAGCACAACAACGAAAATAACGACCATCACATGACGCACTTCCTAAAAATACGAGTCATCGCAGCTATTAGATATTTTTATCCAATCCATTCATCATGACAAACAGCCATAGTAAGAATTTTAGCTTACCATATGAACTATCTAATTTGGGGCTGGTATTTTTTTGAGGCATAGGTGATGATAATTAATGACTAATGTATAAATTTCACATGCTCAGGTTTTATATTTTATTCACTACAAAAATAACAAATTGTTAATGCAAGAAAGCATGTGAGAGCAAGTTAAATCTAAAACTAATTATTTTCTGTGGATGCATGACCTTATTAAGTTTCCTCAGGCTACTACAATATCATGCAAGGACAGTGAAACACCATTTTCTATTTTTGCATCTATACATTATTTTTAAATCATTTAAAACTACTTAAGGTGCATTAAACAAGTTAAATCACTAACTTAAACATACATGCGCAAAAATTCATGAAATTTTTACCAGTCACTAAGCATTGCACCAAGAGGCTACTGTAAAAATTTCAATCCATTTGAAGTACCAGAGCTACAGATCCAAAAACAACAAGCAAATCAATCTTCTTTTCTCTATTTAACTTGTTTTAATTAACACACCAAGAAAACAGTGAACAACATATAAGTTTTATATTTTTCTTAGATGGACTATGACAACATCTAACCAACAAAACAAGTTTCATTATTTTTGGATTTTTATAAATAAAACTATGGAGAGAAGCAAGTTCATTTGTTTTGTAAACCAGTTTTTAAATACGAATTTCTACCGAAAAACTTTTCCACTAAAACATGCCAACCTATAGATCCAATAGTTAGAGCATTTCATAAGGTATCCAACAAAACAAATTTCACGATTTTAGGAGCTATAAACTCGAGATATGGATATTTGAAGGAAGAGCAAAAATCTGCAACTTTGGTCACTTGTGCATTTAACCTTGGACCCACCCGTCATAGCCTCATGGAGTCTTCTTCTACCTCCACCTCCAGCCATCACGCAGCAACATGGGGGCTGCCATGGCTGGTGTCCATGGAGAGCAGAGGAGGGGCTGCTGCAAGGCCGGGACAGCCACCACGAAGGGGAGCTGCAGCCATGAAGAAGAAGGGAGGGAGGGGCGAGCACCACCATTGGAGAGGGTGGGTGCCATGGAGGGAGGGCTGCTGCTCCATGGATGGGAGGAGAGGAGGATGGCGTGGGGATTAAGAGAAAGGGGATGGTGGCGGCTAGGGGGGGGAATGGAAAATTTCCATGTGCAAGGGAGGGGTCCTTCTATTTATAGACAAGTGCTAGGGCTAGGGTTTTAGTGGGGTTGCTTAGGGTAGAAGCAAAGGGTTGCTTCTAGGCTAAGAAACCATTATTTACCGGAATAAAATGCTCCTGCGGAATTTGTCTGTACACAGGAACAGAGCGAACTAGAGTTCGGACGAACGGAAGATCGAATGATTAACATGACCGAGAGTTTGATTTGACTTTGCTCGGAAATAATTCCCTATGCCTGATTCGAAAATAAATTGCCTCGAGATACGACCGGCTTTCGGATTTTTAGTCGGAGAAGGCGAATCGTGATATTTTAAAATCGTTGTCGATACGGGGTTTTGAATTCGGTTCGGACATGAGATATTTGGCCGAGTCAGATAAAATTGATTAGAGGACGACATATTGAGCATTCCGTTTGAGAGGACGGACTCAGATTAAAATAGTCGGACATCGATCGAGGTTCGAGGAATTAGACTCGGGCTCAAATCAAATAACAGTCATCGAGAGTTTGATTAAATGAGCTTTAGACAGGATTTATAAATCGAGAATGATTTTTGAGTTCGCATTCGTGCCGAGGATAAAAGTTTTAACAGACTCCAAATTCGGCCTTTTGTGAGACTGAGTAACTCTGAATTCGGTGAACTTCCAAGAGGAAGCCTGATAAACAGAGATAGGCACGATCGAGAAATAGAAATTTTCACTGAGCATCCGAGATTAGGATAAATCTCTCGACATAACACGAGATAAACACCTGGGGTGTCACAGCACATATATAATAACAGAGTGTATAGAGATAAATGTCACAATAATCAGAGTAATTATTACATAGCGGAAGTCTTACAAAATAAAAGATGAATATAACAGGATCTAAAATCCATCCTTGGCGCCAGAAAGTCAACTGGGAGACACCACCTAGATCAAAACGAACTCATCGATACTTGGCTCCTCTTGAACCACCTGATCTTCTCCTGTGGGGGGTGTGAGACAGCAAGGGTGAGCTCACACATGATCATAGCTCAACAAGTTGTGGGGAATAATGTGACATGAACTCACCAAAGGTGGGAGCTCATGAAGTGTAAGGCTTACCAAAGAGAATGGTTAAAGCTGAGCATTGCTTTTAAAGTTGGTCAAAATTTTATTAGCAATTACTAGATGTAAGTAAATACCAAACCATAATAAATAATAATAGAACAAAATTAATAAATGATCCCATGCAATGCATATGACAAATTGAATTTAAGTTCCATAAATTAATCATCAGAGAGTCCTGAGCTGCTCTTGACCGTGAGCTCGGCTACTATACCAGTTTTACACTCTGCAGAGGTTGTATCCTTTACCCACAAGTCGTGTTTCCCATGTCGCCAGGGCTAGCCAGACCCTTAGACACTACAGAGATGAATGGCTAGGGATCCACTACGAGGCCTTTACAAAGTTCCACTAGCTTCCGAAAACCCGCTACAGTTTATGGGAAGAGCATTGCAGGAATCCCCCATCTTACCACCATTACAGCAAATAAACCCGAGAACCTCCTTGCATGCAACTCCCTTACTGCCCTTGCCCCTTTCAGGTAAGGTAGTCTTCCACTAGCTTTCCTAATTAGTTAGCCAAGGGGTCCCATTCCTCCCTTGTGGTGGCACGTGTTTCTCAAGTTATGCTCCATGTTCCAATTAACAATAATATAATGATCTTGACATGAACATAAATAGAATAACAAAATAACTGGAACATGGATATAATGAAATATTAACCCAAAACCATGTAAAGCAATAGCATAACTACCCATATGATTCAGGGTAATCAAGGTAAAATGGATAAACAGACTAGGGTGATCTATTGGGTCCCATCAAAATTAAACCTATGCATGGTAAATGATTATAAAGAACATTATTGGGTAACAAAAGTGAATCAAGGGCACAACTTGCCTGACACTTGAGATTCCAGGTACCAACTTGCTTTTCAGATGACACGTGTCCTCGCGCTAGTCGTAGCAATACAAACAAACATGGTATAGATAAAATTAACATCGCACCAAACATAAGAACAAACTGAATAATAATAATTTACGCGTTGCTATGAGATCGCGGGATCGAGAACTAATAAGATCGGAGTTACGGTTAAGGAGTTATGATTTCATGGAGGATTTATATGATTAAAATGTTAAACTATATTATAAATTGGTTACTATAAATCATATAAGAGGTTATTCTATAAACGATTATCTCAACTTTAATCTAAGTTATAAATTAAACATAGATCATATTCTAATAGTCCATAATAATAAGCAATTTAACCAGACTAACCAACATCAGTTAAATAAAGACCTAATTATAAAAGAATTGAGACATGGTATAATAAGTGTTGTTGTTGCATAGTAATTATTTATACGAGACTAACGCAACTTGAACGGATCAAATCGGAGTTAAAACGGAAAAGTTATGAATTTCTAAAGATTCTATGTGTTTTGTACAAGATTAAATAGGATTTAAATTTTTAATGTGATTTTCATGTCCAAACAGAGACACTAATTATTAAACAATATTAATACAAAATTATAGGAACTGGAATGGATTAATTTGGACCACATATGAATTTTCTATGAACAAAATGAGTTTCTAGAATTATTTTCATAATAAAAACTATCTCTTATATTACTTTTTCCCATTATTACACGGCTCTGGACTGCACACATGAAATCTGAAAAATGCAGGGGCCTCTGCACAAAGATCCTAAGACACAGTGCACAGCTTCGGGACCGCGATTTATTATCCTAAAGCCAGAGGGGCTCATATGCAAAACCGTATACATGAAGGGGTAAGAACCTGTCTTGGCCGTCAGATCTCTAATCGTCGCATAGGATTAGATCGCTCTCTAACCAAACCGGTATGCTATACTGGCCTTCGGATCAAGATTCTACGGTTGTGATTCAATCGACCAGGGATGTGCCCAGTCATCTAATCGTGGCCGCTGGTTAGAGAATCAACGGTGCACGTGCTGTCTTCATCCTTACGACCCCAAGCTACTGTCCTCAACCTCTTGCCACATCCAGCCAACAGCAACAGGCGGCCGAAACAAAGGTGAGCACGCCGGTGGAGATATGCCCCATGCCCCACAACGCTATTCCAAGCACTAACGACCCCAACACGCAGAGAAGAGAAGGGCGCATGACAGCGGGGGTCTTACCAATGGTTAGGGACGATGATGCGAGATGGCCACGACGCGCAGTGGATCCTCAGCGACGTTGATCTTCAGTGAGCAGTCGGCATTGACCCGAGGTTCCCCATGCCGCACAGCGAGGACAACGAGCGTGGCGCCAGTGAGGCCGCGACAGCCATCGGCCACCACCTCGCGGAGACCATGCGAGCGGAGGGCCGGGACATACAGTGCCTGAGGCAGAGTTCCACCGACGGTGAGAGTTTCCCCGCCCCACTGTCGCACTCGATTCCAGATGCCCACGCGAACATACACTTGAGATTCCGATGCAGCCCCAAGGCCATCAGTGACGGCGGCATCCTCTCTCTTCATTTCTCTCTCTGTGCCTCGCGACAACGTAGCTTCCTCTCTCTCTCTCTCATGCACGAAGACAAGGGCTAGGTAGTGTACATTGACTGGATGAACAGGGAAAGAAATCGCAGTAGCCTCGGTTCATATATTCCGAATAGATAAGGATTAGAGGAGGTGAGCAACGACCGAGCGGAGCTTCAGGCGATAATGGTGTGGCGAGATCCAAATTCCCATGGACTTCTCCATCCTCTGCGCGCGCGTCAGGTGAACGAGCTGGGAGCCTGGGCCTACCCGTCGGCGACAGCAACGGATGTGGCATGCGATTTTATGGGCCAAGATGAAGGGGGGTCGAGCAGGAGCAGGGAACGACTGTCGAAATCCCCGCCTGATTTGGTCTTCCGCCGCGCCTTCTTCGCGAGTTCTGTTCCGGGGTGGGAGATGAATCTACGGCGCGGGGTCCACTAAGCATGGAGTGTGCGTGAGTCAACCGGGGGAGGTCATTGTGCCAGCTTGGAGCCACGAACCTCGACGTGGCTGTTACGGCGGCTAGGGTTGCAGCAGTGGCAGTGCGTGCGAGGAGTAAAAGCGGCCAGCACGCGTGGGTTTTGGGCCGGAAATGGTGGTTTCGGCCCAGGGGTGATTCTCTTTTTTTTATTATTCTTTTGTATTTTTCTTTCTTTTCCAAGTTTGAACCCCAATTCAAATTTTAAATCCTGTTTGAACTTCAGCTTCCCAACTATATCCAATACAAATCCTAATATGATGATAACACCTATTATTTATTTATAATATTTTTATTTTCAAATCCAAGTTAGATTCAAATTCAAATCTGTGCTTTAAATGCATATCCAAAATTTCTAGCATGATGCATTTCTTCTTTCTTTATATATATATATATATATATTTTTATTTAGATGGATACTTCAATAATGAAATATACACATGGTATTTAATTATTTACTTAGAAAACATTATTTTGAATGCACACTTAGAAAAGATAATCTTCATTACATATCTACTTAGGAGAGGTTAATACATAATCTCCCATGAAGTATTTTAGTTCAACTATTTTTAAGGGGCGTATTATTTGTATAGTTCATAAAGGAAATAGTAAGTAGTTTGAAAGTCTCTCTTTTATTTGTTGCCCCAACCTTTTAGTTTTAAGTTTTGGTATAAATCTTGAATACCAAATTCATAGTTATCATTATGTGTTTAGTTTAGAGATATATATTCTATAAAGGAATGAAATTGTTATTCGAAGTCGTTTCCCAAAATAGAATTTTAGGTGCTACAGGTGAAATGCAACCAACAGGTGGAACTGGAGAAAGATTGGATGAGCGATTGCCTGGAGAAACAGAAACCTGCTCGTCGTAGAAATATGTGGAGTTCTGGGTAGGCTGCACTCAAGTCAAGGATTAGCACGATCAAACAATAATGCAAAGTTGAATTATAGTGCAAAACACGAAACTATATTGCTGGCCACAAGTGCAAAGAACGGATGGAACTAGCAGAATGGTAGTACCGTAAATATTGTACTAGCGAGGCCAAAAAGGCACTAGTAGGAATCACAGGTGATTTTGTTTTTATTTTTTGTATGATTTTTTTGATATTTTTCTCAGCACAAGAAGCAACAAAATAGGAGCTACACCAAGTTTCACCTAAAACAGAGATCAGATGTGGTCTATAGAAAAAGAGCAAGTTCTCTAAAAAGCGTGCAAGAGCTTTGACGAATTTTTTTCTTTATTTTCCTGATTTTTTTTGACAATTTTATCGAAACCAAACAGGCCGTAGAAATTTTTTTGACAATTTTATCGAAATCAAACAGGCCTCAGAATGGTGTCAACAAGCTCCTGTAAAAATTTCAGATTTTTTGAACAACCGAGCGAAAAGTTATGCCCGGTTTAAGGAAGGTACCTCAAGTTATGTTTAAAATGACCGAGACGAGTCAACAAGTTCCTTTCTTTTTTTGTTTCTGTTTTTTTTTACGTAACCGAAGGAGAAAAATAAGGAAGCGGCGTTGACTCGGTTTGTGGCGTGATCAAACGGAAGATGGTGGCGGCACGCTAGGGTTTGAATGGTGGAAGAAAGAAGGATGGTGAGAAAAAACACAATGCGACCAACAACAAATGACGCGAAAGCACACAAATTCAACAATGCAGATTATTGAAAGAAAGTGCGAGGCTCAGAAGGGTGCTGGGATAAGGTCTAACCTGAATTTTTATGTGGTTTTGTGGACTGTAGGAGAAAAAAACACTCGATAAACTCACCGATCAACCTGGAAATCTGATACCACTTGATAGAGTTGAGGTGCCCGATCTTTCGGTGAGTGGAGATAATTTCGATTTGGCGGAAGATGACCCTTGCGATCCGACTACGACGAGCAAGCCCGAGGCGCTAATGCAAAGGCTGAACCAACTCCCTGTGGTTACTGACCTTGCTGATGCGAGATCGGCCTGATCACGAAGATCGTTTCATGTGCGCAATCAAAGAACGAACAAGAAAAAGATGCGAGCAATCTAATTTATTACTTGGGGGTGGAGTTCTGAATACACGAAGACAACGCTGATTTGCGCGTGTTCGAGAGTAGCTAAAGCTAACGTAAAACGAAACTCGAAGAACAATGGATGCGCAACTCCTGGATAAATAGAGAGAAGGGGCGCAACCCCTAGTGGCGGCCAAAGGGGAAAACGCAACCCTAGATCGTCCACTATGGGCCGCAGTTGGGCTGGTCGTCTATTCTTCTGGGCCCTCATTCTTCAGTGGCATGACGAAGTTAAGATCTCTGGCACGGGCCCGAGTGATTGGCCCAGCTAATGAAGGAAGTGGCGCTTGATGTGGAGGTGCTGCTGGTGTAGTCGTACTCATGTTGCAGGTGATGTCCTCATCACGGTCATTCCAGTCCCCTGGATAGACTGCATCCTCGCCTGCATGAGGAGCAGGAGCACCGACGCTAGGAGCAGGAGCGGGAGCAGCAGGACTCTTCCCCCTTGCCTCAGCAGGCAGTGGAGTCTTGGAGGCAGCCTTGCCCTGCACCTCAGACAGAGATGCCCTCTGCACCACCATAGGGCATCCCGGCTGCTGGAGGAGACCCTGACGGAGATGGAGACAACGACGATGCCAGTGGCAGTTCAAGCCACAACATGGAGCTCTCGAAGGAGCAGGAGCCGGAGTGATGGATCGCTAGACCCATCACTCATGACAATGCTCGTGGGTGTCACTTCTACGATGCTCTCGACACCTTGCTGCGTCGGGCCTTCGACCGACACATATGGTCCATCGAGTACTGTTGTGTAGTCTACCAGTATCGTCGCGGGTTATACCCTGACCAGTGGGAGGCTACTGGCTTGGTGCGCCGTCCTACAATCATCTCTAGGGTGCAGAGGCCTTCTTAGAGCACTATTCTATCACTAAGAGGGATATTGCCAAGGCAGCCATGTAAGGTGCAGCACGACATGCACTTTTGCAGTATTGCTCGTTGTTCAGCGGGGTAGCTGATGGCCTTGACCTGAAGTACTACCCTCGCCGCTTGACCAACAGTGCTAGAGGTGTGATTGTCTCGCCTGTTGGTGAAGGCAATCCCAGGCTGAATAGCATGGTAAACTTGGTCGCCATGCTCAACACCGAGATGGACCACACCCTTGATAAGTTGGGCAAGGTTCGTGCGGAGGTTGCAGAATTGCGTGCTAAGTGCGCAACATGCCACTATTTGGATGGTGGTTCTCCCGCCCCTGTCGGGATTCAGCACCCTTACTGTTCACCACCATGTGGTCGCTTCGATTATGGTACCCCTGACTGCAGGACCCAGATAGATTTGGACCCATAGATCGACGGAGTCGGAGTCTGTAATAATGATTAATTCAGTATCTTAGTCTTAGTTAGAGTTAGTTTGCTTATCATATGTGTTGGGGGCCTTCATCTTCCGAAGGTCCTCAAAAACATAACTAATCATATGTTTTCAGTATGACATAGACTGTTACAGGAGGTTTCGGTTCCCACATAAAAGACCTTCTCTAAATGGTGAAAGTATACATGGAGTAAAGAAGCAGCCCGAAGGTGATAGGAGTAAGCGCCGAAGGTATCGCCAGAGAGCTTCGGCTTGATGAGGTGACGAAGACCAAGGACGACATTGGCTTAAAGGGGGAAAGGACCGCTTAGCTCGTGATAATTTGTATTGTAATCACAAGTAAATATCAAGGGCACGAATGTAATTTTGTCCGGGCTGTATCCCGTGCCTATAAATAGATGAACAGTAGCACCGTACTGTTCACGCTGGATTGTAATCACTCACGTGTCATTCTCGCATCCCTACTTTCTAGCAAGCCAAAGGTATTAATGTAACATGAATACTATTGATGTTCATTCATATTCATTGAATATAAATTCCAAACAATATATTGTTATATGTGTATGTTTATTATTTTTATCTTGTTGTATCTCATTGCTTTATCACTTATATTCATATACTAAAATGATGAAGGTATGTTCTTCATGACCTTCGTCTGAAGATCATTATATCCAAGAGGAAATAATGCTTCGAAGGACGAAGGTCATTAACCATTAACAATTGTGTTGCCTTGTTCAGAAGAAGATTGACGAAGCTGCTGAAGAAATGCGTCATCTTACTCAAGGTGACTAGGACCGAAGGCCTCAGCACAGAGAGCTTTGTCAAGAGAGCTCATTCAACGAAGATGAGTAGTACGATGACTTTCATCATGCTAACTTTACCTTCGATGATGCTTCTCCTCTAGCGGCAGAATTGCAGGCTACCCCATGGCCACAATCCTACAAGCCACCCCAGTTGCCCATGTATGATGGGCACTCGGACCCAAAACAATTCTTAATGAGATATGAGGCAACAATATCCTCATATGGAGGCAACGCCGCTGTCATGGCAAAGTCCTTCGTCATGGCAGTCTGAAGTGTGGCCTAGACATGGTACTCCTCTCTTCGGCCAGGAATAATTACATCATGGTAGAAGCTTAAGGATATGCTGGTCACCAGTTTCCAAGGTTTCCAGACGAAGCTTGTTACTGCCCGACATTGTTTCAATGCACACAAGACCAAGAAGAATACCTTCAGGCGTATGTCCGAAGGTTCCTACGACTAAGAGCACAAGCACCCACAGTGCCCAATGAAATTGTCATTGAGGCCATGATCAAGGGACTTAGGCCAGGACCCACAGCTCAGTATTTTGCTAGGAAGCCTCCACAAACACTTGAGAAGCTGCTTCAGAAGATGGATGAGTATATCCGGGGCAACAATGATTTTTGCCAAAGAAGGGAGGAGGCCTACAAGTTTTTCGAGATGACTAGGGGCTTCAGAGGGAGGCTTCACCTAGGCATGTCTGGCCCATTCATAACTCCAATGCCAATGATGAAAGGGCCAGAAATGCTCAGCATAGTCATCAAAATTCTCAGTCTTGAAGCATGACTTCTTTTAGACCACCGGCTCCGAGGGGCAGAGGAGGAAGAAGTTTTAGTGGAGGAAGGTTTGGCAACCAAGTGAGGAAACTGTACTACCTTTTTTGTGGCGAGGACAAGGGCCACACAACAAGGACATGCCAAGTCACAATTTAGAAGCAGAAGGAAATTTCCAAAGCTAAGGTGAGGCAGAGTCAGATGAAGCAGGTCCTCCATACTGCTTCGTGTTACTCCCCATATATCCCAGAATATGTGGCTAATCAACAACCCACGCCTTCTGTTGCTTCGGCAAGCCATTTCCAAGCTTCATGGCCCCAGTTACCACCGCCGCCACCACTGATCCACAACCAACAACCAGAAGGGCGCAATCATACTCAGCAACAACGCGATCTTCGGGAGGAATCCGAAGCTCGCACAGTCAACAACACTATGCCTGAGTCGAAGCATATTTACTGAACGAGCTATGATGGTTTGGCTAACGAATTTGATGATCTGATGTATCTTAATGTTTTGTGTCTTTTATATTTTCCTAAAAGAAAAACAATACAGTAGGGATGAATTTTTCAACTTAATATAATTGTCGTAATCGAGTGTGAAAAAATCAGCTCTGGAAGCTACAAAGTCGTTCCAAAGGGAGCATAGAGTAAGTTCCGAAGTTACAAAGTCGTTCCTAAGGGAGCACAGTGTAAGTTCTGAAGCTCAAAAGTCATCCCTGAGGGGATGCAAAGCCAAAATGCCACCTAAGTAAAAGGTGAAGAAGCTCCAAAGTCATTCCTAAGGGGATGCAGAGCTTAAATACCACCTAAATTAGAGGTGAAGAAGCTCCAAAGTCGTTCCTAAGGGGATGCAAAGCTAAAATTTCACCTAAGTAAAAGGTGAAGAGACTCTAAAGTAGTTCGTAAGGGAATGTAGAGTCTGGATGTGTTTTCATGTGGGTGATTATCTTCGACATAAAACATCATATCGCATCATTCCATCACATCATTTCGCATAGCATTACATCATACATCATATCACATCAGCAACAAAAACTGTGGAGAGGGAAAGATTCTTCTCCCAAAATATGTGATCGATTATGAAAAATGTGCTGAAGCACAAAGTATACCTTCGGCAGACAAAATATTACACACCAAGGAAATCTTTGTCAACAACGATATTAAACAACAGATGTGACATAGAAGGGGTGATTTTTTCTTTGCGAAGCATGAAAAGAAGGGAAGGTGTTTTTTTCGCCGAAGGCTCAAAAATGGTATGTACACAACTTTCATGCATCACAAAGAAATATATTACATTAATATACATATAAATGTTTGATGTTCGACTCATACACAAATATTACATTTCCTAGTAAAACAAGAATCTAGTCTTCCTTCAGAATTCTTTCAGCGGCTTCATGTAGAAATTTATCAACGACTTCGTCAACAACTTCGTTAGCAATTTGCATAACATCCAAAGCTCCTTTCATAACTGGATTGGCTTCTGGGTAGTATGGCTCCGGTGGGGGCGAGAGGCTGGTTGTAATAAATATATGATGGGGAGTTACGAAGGCAGAAACGAACAACAAGGCAAAAACTTTCAAATAAAAGTACATATAATCATGGCGCATTCGGCAGCTTCTTCAGCTTGTTTAGCTTCCTCGCGGGCATCGTGAGATTCTTTGTCATTCTTTTTAATGGCTTCATTAGCCATCTCACGACCACCCTTCGTCCACACATCGGAGTAGAATTTGCCGCCCAGGGTAGACGCCTCAGCCAAAGGGTCCTTAGTGTCATCATCCGAGAGAATAAATTCTGACTGGGCTGCGGCCTTGACATGATCACACCCAGCCTTTCCTAAAATTGTTGCAATCCCATGGGCACCAGAAAAAGCACAAAAATCTCCGCGATCGCTAAGGATCTCATCAAAAGTTTTGGCTTCTTCACTTATCCATTGGATAACACCCTCGGGGTCGCCATGAATAAATTTATGTTCTGAGGAATATGCCCCCACCTTCGTAAAGTTATCTTTTAGCTTCTTCGCGCTCTCTAAGGATTTTTCATAACATTTTTCCCTGGAATCACGAAGCTCTTCAACATTCTTTTTCAACCTTGAACTTGTCCACTCACATATTTCTTGCTTGGCTTTAGCAACTTCAAAATTTGAATTCATGTCTGCAAGTTTTTTCTTTAGATCTTCAACTTCAGCTTTGTGAGTTTTGGCTTCGGCAATAAGCTTGGCTTCATTGATTTTTAGTCTATTCACTAAGGAGAGCAGAATTCTATCTCTCTCAAGGGCTTCATTCATGAGTGTGATGACCTCTGATCAAAGGTTCCCAAGTGCAATTTGACAACTTTCGTCATCAGCTTCATTTTGTGCCCTGAAAGATTTGCTAAGAATTAAGACCTAATAACAAAAATATATATGTAAGAACATAAAAACAGTAAGAAAATCAGAAAGCATAACTTATTTTATGAGTAAAATTGTATATACCTTCAAGCTATTATAAGCAAGGCTGTCTGCAAGTTCATCCTTCAACATTGTAGATAAACCAAGCTCTAGCTTCGGGAATCCCATGTTCTTTGCCATTTCTCGGCAAACAGATATCTCCTTGTTGCCTGATAGGCAATATAGAAAATCATCTTCATCAGTACCGTTGTATATCAAGGATCCTGCGAGATACTTCAGATCCTTGGCATATTGCCTAGCTTTGGCAATTTGCTCCTCCGTTAGTTTTTCCCTGCAGTGTGACACACTATAAACTCTAATTTCTTAGAAGGTGCTTCAGGAGCAAGGAATTCAGATTCTTCAGAAGACTTTTCTTTTTCTAGCGGCAACGGTACTTTCCCGGCATCCTAAGATCTCGATTCAGTTTTCTCTTCAACAATCTCCGTAGGCCCTGCCTCAGCGATAGCTGATGGCCCAGCTTTAGTTTCAACCTACGTAATAGCAGCTTCAGCATATTCCTTTGTATTTTTCCTTCTGCTTTAGTTTCAACCTGCGTAATTGCAGAGGCAGGAGTTAGTATCCTTGTGGATTCCATAACAACATCCAATACACTGGCCATTCTCCTTCTTTTTGGAGTTATTGAAGCAGTCTTTTGAACCTTCGACATTTCCGTTTCTTGCAATAAACTCATGGCAAATTCTAGTTGCTCCGCTACTGTCTTCGGGATTGGTTCTTCGGCTGATTCCAACCTAGCTTTGGCAGTAGCGGGGTGACTTGGCTCAGCGGCAGAAGAAGGCCCTTTAGCAAGCTTCGGCACTTTGGTCGTTTCAATATATCTGGGCCGGTGTGTCAAAACTTTAACCTTTTCCCCTTCGGCGTGGCAGAGATAGCTGAAGCAGAAGTCTTTCTCTTCTTTCCCTGCTTTCGCAGGGGATGACAATAGTCTGGGTAAACAAAGCCAATGACATCAAAAACCCTATTTAACCTTTTCTTGCCTCACCCTCCGAAGGCCGCCATCATGGCATCATCTTCGGCCCTTGAGTAGGCACCAAGCAACTCATTGCTGGTTGCTTCGATGGCATCCAGCCAATCATCATTCGGCTCATCAAATTGGCTCCTGTACATGAATGTGTACTTCAAATAGACCAAACCACCTTTGCTGGACCCAGCAGTAGTTTCCTTTAGCATCTCCCACCCACTTGAGAGCGGCCACACTCTATAAGCAATGTGCTCTTGGACTAAGTTCCTGGTGCCTATGTAGGTGCATACTGTGTTATAAGCTACTTGGCACGCTTGAATTTCATTTCCAAGGGCAAGAGATGGTCTTCTGATGTCTAAGTGAGACCATATGGTACGTTGGATAATCCCCTTGATATCTTCTCTCTCAACCAAGACATTCTTTACATAGAACCATTCTTGCATCCAGGCTCCTGGCCGTCTCTTACAGAACGTTGTCACTGGATTGCTTACTTCAGAACGGGTTACGAAGCCATAACAACCAAAATTGTTGTGGTATTGCTCTTTTCCAACAGCCTTTATCTCATAAGTTAATTCATGCAAGTTGCAGAAACATTTTGAATTTAGCTCTTGTCCTTGACTCCTCATGGCCCAAATATAAACCCCTATCCTGATGATGGCTTCAGTGGTAAGCTGATGAAGGTAGATTTCAAAGGTTTTCAAGACTTCAACCAGCACATTATCCAAAGGGAATCGAAGCCCCGCTTTCATAAAACTTCTGTAGACAACTACCTCGTCAGCTTCGGGCAAAGGGACATTACTCTCTGCCCCAGCCCGCACAATAGAAATGTCATGAAAATACCTTCTCCTCATGGCATCAATCTGTCCTTGTTTGATTGTCGATTTTCCAAAAACAACATGGCTTGGCCTCTACGTTGTAACACCCTAGTGTTACCCAAGGTTTTTCCCTTAATGCCCACCTTGTGACCATTATAACATGTGAAGTAAATTGAGCAAAAGACACCAAAATTTAGAGGCAAGAACTTAATCAAGTCTTTTTCACCCTAGGAACCATACCCTGACCATATGAAGCTTAAGGAAGAAAGAAAATGCCAAAACCCTAACAACCCCTTCTAGAGGGCAATGGAGCACTGAAAACAAAACTCAATAAAAACCAAGAAAACTACATTATCATGACTTGGGCAAATTATAAAAGTTGTAATACACTAACTAAGCTACAAAAAAATAGTAAGGGAGTTTGCCCAAAAGGATTTTTCAAAATCCCCAAACAAGCCATTCAAGTGAAAGCCTTCTATAGAAATTAGAATTTTAGATTCCTAAAATTTAGCCCCCTCACCCAAACTCGAGCGTGTTCACCATGATCCCTAATTCAAAACTGTGAGCTCCCATTGACAATTATGTGCTAAACTAACCCCTCTACCACATATATGAAGATGGCATTGGGATTCGGACCATAGACATGACAAAACCAAGGATTTGACTCGGGCTCGGGCTGTGAGACAGATCCTGCTTGAGTGCTCCATATCTTTGGAACCAGTAGGCCAAATCCTATGACCCCCACACAAGATCGGTAGCTTATAGGAAAGGGAAGAGGTTTTGTGCACTAACCAAGAAAAGAGCAGGCTTGGATGAGTGACTACACGTGCCAGAACTCGGGTAGAAGCAACGCACACACGTTTTCGACATTGGTCGGCACGCCGACGTTCGCCCAACCCGCGCGCCCCCTCGCCTCCGCACACGGTCAAGTCCGCCGTGCGCCCTCCTCGCGCGCGTGCCTATAAAGGCCATTGGCCCTGGACACCCTTGCCTCAGCCTCGCACACTTGCCGCGCTCAATCACCGGAGCATTGGCCAAGAGCCGATGAGCTCCACCGCCCACCAAGCCGCCCGAGCTCCGGCCACCACGACCAGCTCACCCCAGCCACCCCTAGCCCACGCTAGTGGTTCAGTAAGCTTCACCGGAGATCAGTGAATTTTCCCAAACCCTAAGACCGAGCGCCACCACACCAGAGCCACCAGATCACCCTCGTTGGACTTCTTCCGCTCACTAGAGAGCGTGGACCGGATAAGCCACTGCGCCATTTCCAAATTCCTGGCGCATACTGCCTCTACATCACTTGGTAAAGCTCCCCGAGCCAACCAATTGAACTATTCCACCGTGAGCAGGCCGGAACACTCGCCCCTGATGAGCTCCCCCGCCTTCGCACAAGGACCAACCGACTCCGGCCATCTCCAGCGCCAACCCACACATCGACGTGATCGCCGTAACCTTCCCGACCTCCCTGGACACCTCACTGGAGCTAGATCGCCGCCGGTAAGCCTCGCCGCCCTTTTCTCCACCACGGTCACTGTTCCAATATGGCTAGGAGCGTGGGTTAGATTTAGGTTAACCCTAGGGGGTTTTTTGCTTTATCAGAGACTCGGTTGAATAGTAGCCCAAGGACCTGTTTGTAAGGGACGCAGGAAACTTATGCCAGGGACCCCAGCACAAAGTACATTGCCTTTTCCATTTAAAATCCAAATTCTTTAAATCTACGGCAAACTAGATAAATTCATAACTTAAAGAATGTTCATCCAAATCTAGTCAAACAAATTTTGTTAGACTCTGTGAACTATGCACTATCAAACAAAAACAGTAAACCCCATGTTTTCTGCACTAATTTTTAGAGTTTTGAATTAAATTAGAAAACTGCCTAAACCTTGATAATACAGAGAAAAATAGAAATACTTCTGTACTAAGCTTGAGAAAAATTGTGAAGACACTCACCTAGCATATACAATGTTTAAAAATAATAAACGCCATAGTATACAAGACTAAGCTAGAGATATCCATTAAAGGCTATTTCTACCCAAACTTTTAAAAAATTAAAAAGGGGATAAAAATTAGAAACCAGATAGTGACCATATTTTTCCTAGTATGCCTAAGTGATGTAGATCATAGGAAAAATATATGAAACCCTGGTCTAGTGCTAATCTAAGGTTATAATTTATTGAGGTATTAAGAAGTCAATAAAAGCCATGATTAAAATATAAGGGCAAATGCAACAATGGCAAGAAAAATTCAGTAGACCCCTGACCACTAACATGTCACTAAAAAATAGTAAACACCCCAAACCATCACAGTAAGTGAGTTAAACAAATAAAACTTGGATTTAGCCAATACTTCAAATAAATCAAGAGGATGACTAAAAATGGGAAACAGTGAGCAACCTAATTTTTACCTAAGTACTTATGATATAAACTACCAAGGAAAAATATAAGACTATGGAAAAATTGTGATGAAGTACCCCTCATCCCCTACCCCATGAAAAAAGACCATATATTCTAAGAAATTTTACAACCCCTTCCCTATGAGCAAAATTAACCAACTTCAAGAATGATTGCTCTTGTGCAAAGGAGATAGGAAAAGTAGGAAATATGTTGTTTGACATTTTTCAATTATAATAGTAGTGAAAAGCACCACTAAGCCTCCAAACTTTAGAAAATCACCATAAATTAACCATAAGGTATCATAGACTAAATTTTGACACAAATTTATATTATGGTACCTAGATAACATCAAAAAATAAGCCATAGGGTAAAATTCACTGTTAGTGTCGAGTTGTAGTTCAAAGCACCCCCTCTGCCCTAAATTTTAATATTTTTGTGCAGAGAAAACCAGTCCCATTCTAGGCCTCAAATTTTGGGACTGAATTATATACACAAGTGAGAAGCCACTATAATTTTTACAGATTTTTTGTAAAATTTTAAATTAGTGTTGCAGTTCAAATCCACTCCAAAAGCATATATAGGGAAGGAAAAAGAGAGAATTAGTCAAAGTAATGAATCTTACCCATAATAATTTTAGCAAGGACCTTGATAAAACTTTTCACTAAGACACTAACAGCCACTGGGGTACCAAAATAATCTAACCCCCTAAACTTGACCATACCTGATTCTAAATGACTAAGTACACCACCAAAACCTCCAATAGAAGGGTTTAGCCTTATATCACTAACTTAATCATTTCACCATGCATCATCATTACTTAAATGCATATCATAGCATACATGAATCTTATTCATTGCATTTATTAGAGTGCAACCTCGCTGATGGATAGTACGTGCTCATTCCCGAGCAAGGAGTTGTCCAAGAAGAAGTCCAGGAGCCAGCTCTAGAGCCTGCCACCGAGGATCTCCCCGCAGCCTCAGCTTTTGAAGGTAAGCCCCGATTTTATGTATAACCGTTTATATATGCTATTTTACTACACTTAATGTTTGTAGGTTTGTAATGTGCACTTAAGTGTATGAGTTGCTTGAAACCCTAGTTGCATAAACTCAGGATTCCTTTTTAAGATGAATACTAGTATGCTAGGTTGAGTAGTTGATTTGCTAATCAGGATCTCAGTAGAAGTCGAGTGATTTTTCTAGCACTCGTGCGAGGTCAGGAATTGAATGTATTCATCTTGATAACGGGATCTATGATGGTCTATGAACTTGGATCCAGGGTGGATGCCTTGTCTATGAGACGGAAATGTAATTAAGGATTAACGTATGGATACCTGAGTCAAGCGTTTGAAAGTACTAAACACATGCCGGGAAATATGGTAACCGGTAAACTTAGTACCTGAGTGAAGTCGGGCGCGGACTTTCCTCCTCATTTGTCCTCAGACGGGGTCTCCATGCTAGCTATGGTGCGTGGGTTTGATCGGTCACCTGTTCCTGGGCTAGCTACCTAGGGCCGCACAGGAAATAAAAAGGCTAGATGTTGATAAAGGCTAGATATTTATGTGCTATATTTTTAATATAAGAAATGAGACTAAGAGTGTCATGTAAGTTATATAGTAGAAATAAGTTCTACTAATGCATAAAATCATTTCCCAATCTTCACCAATAAATTTAAGATAGACTTATATCTGAACTTTGAAAATTGGTTGAATGTCAAATTTAAAACTAAATAAGTTATTTTATTAAGTGAATTACAATTATTCTAAAATGAAGAGATCCAGACGCGCGGTCACATGAATTAATCCTGCACTGAATTTTGGAAGACTACTACTAAGCATCGATTCCGTTAGCACCTAACAAGCGTGCAGGACCACCACGACGCCGCGCTAGCTCTCTGCAGGTTTCTCCAGCAAAACAGCTAGAGGAAGCTTTGCAGCCGGAACTGCTGCATTTGGACACACAGCAAACCCGTGCCTTTTGTTACCTGAGATTTGACAGCAGCTGTTTACGAGCAAATCTCAGGTTATGAAAGCCTACGCACGTTGGTAGAGTGCCTAGCAGCCGAACGTAGAGAAGGGAAGAGAACAAATTCACATTAGGGCCTGTTCGGATGTCTAGGATTGGACCCATAATTATTCCACTTGATGAAATCTTATATAAAATAGATAAACAATCCAGACAAGAATAGTTCCAGAAACCGTCAATTCTTGCACAGCAAATGTCCAGCGACGAAACCGTGGTAAGTAGTGTCTCTATGGTTATTTTTCGGTCACTGCACAGTGGTAGCCGGGGTCAATGGAGCATTATATGCCAAGGCGGTGAGTCCTGACCGTGAACTGGGAATCGATGGGGATGGCTGATGTGTGTGGGGACGGAATGCCTATACATGTCGTGTGTTCAGGTTTACCTTGCAAGGTTAAAAACTCGATTCGAATCGTCTACTTCTCGTAGCTAATGAGACTGTTTGACCCCTTGTACTGCATTGAGTAAAAAGTGAAATGAGGATTCTTGATATAACATGTTGACTGTACTTAATGATTGTTACCATGTACGCTTAGAAAGGAGCAAACCTAGCTTAAATAAATATGTTAGAATGAGAAAAGCTAAAATTGTTTTAGACTCAGCTAGTGCTTTTGTCAAACCAAACCTCTCAGCCAAACAGCTGCATGATCTAGAGGTAGAGGAGTAGACTCCTCACACCGGGTAAGTCTAGCTGAGTATTAGTATACTCAGCCTTACTTGTGGCATATTTTTTTTCAGGTACGCTACAGGATGTGGTTGATGGTGTCACTTGGCCTTCCACCCTACCACCAGGTTGGACAGTCAAGTAGGATGTTATCTCGACAGGAGAAGACCAGGAGTAGTAGGCTAGGCCTTGCCCTATTCCTCAGCATCGACGTTATCGATTATCCGCTGCATTTTAATTACAAACTTGTTATCTTTTACTAAAACTCCGATTTATATAATAATTTTAGTACCTTAATTTGTGGTTTCATGTTTATTGTATTTTCTCTGTGCCTCACCTTCGTGTGAGCTAGTGGTATTCGATCCTTGGGAAGTGGCTTTATCGGACTAGATCTGAGGGACTGACGAGTTATTCCGATTTAAGTGTGTTGCTGCCTCCAAGGCGTGACTCAGGCACTTAAGCTGGATTAATTCGGGTGGTTCTGTCATAGCTGGTATCGGAGCGAATACCATTACAGAGGAATCAATAATTCATGAATGCCAACTTTTCAAAAATTAAAATTGGTTTAGAAACCAATGTTGGATCGTCAGGACTAGAATGCTAGACTTAGGACGAAAGGCCTTAAGAGTAGGGAGAAAATAGGTGGCTATATAAGTAGGCCAGATAGGCCATTCTTGGAATAGTAGGGATGCCCTATAAGCACCCCTCTATCGGTGAGAAGACGTTCTTTCCAGCATGCATGCATTATAAAACATGAAGAAATTAGAAGCTAAGGAAAAATGCATCTAATTATGAACTTAACAAGCATTGTTAAAAATGAATGATGAGATGAGTTGGAGTAGACAAATCTAATTTACCCACCTTCTTTTAACAACCCAGGCTCACGTTTCTCCTTACCACTTCCATGGCACTTACATCTAACCCTCTTTCACAGATGACTTCACCCACCCCCGTCAATGAAGGAGACACTCTCTTCAGTTTTGACTACCTTTCTCATGAGGGTTTTCCCTCCATCTTGTGGGAAGCGCTCTGCTCCACCGGTTACCCTACAGCCCCTCTGTATACGGTGCAGTTGTATGAGGAGCATCGAGTGCCATGTTGCAGGGTTTGGCTGACCCTGGAGGCTCACCCTCTGCAGCCTGGATGGCGTTCCCTTGACTTTGAGACTGTTGGGTTCAGGGCGAACGACACCACCAAGGCCGCAGCGCTAAAAACCTTGACAACCTTCTACGGGTACCATCCCCTGGAGATGGTGATGCACCCAATGGGACTCTTCCTCGCCGAGAAGAGGGATGACCCCATGTGGTGCAATAGAGTGAGCCACGTGAACGTATGGGCCATGCATCCCGACTAGGTTGGGAGGATCACTGTTTAGTGTATGAGCGCACTGTACCGCCTACAAGCCCTGCAGAGCGACGCCATGGCACACCTCACTAATCTTGCTCAGACTACTAAGATCACTCTCGAAAGTCGAGAGGACTTCATGGTTGACTTGTCTTCAGAGATAGTGGAAAAAGACCTACAGGTGGAACAGTTAAGCCAGCGCATCGCAACTCTAGAGCAGCAAGTGGAAAATCCGGGATAACACCATCGATGTCCTAGAGATCCAGCTCCATGATGTGCAGGAGGAAGTTGAGGAAGCCAACAACCACCTGGAGATGCACAACCAGGACATGGAGGCAAATGAGGCAGGAAGCGAGGGAGGAGAGGATTCTGAGGAATTAGAGCCAGCTCCCAGTCCAAATGCGACTCCCTCCGGAGTGCCGCCTTCACCTGCATCCAGCGTTGCCTCTACCACTCAGGGTTGACGAGTTAGTTTGACATATTAGGAGGATAGGAACCCACGCGAGCTTAGTTTTGGAACCAATTTTTGGACTAGGCTTAAGGGTGAATCTCCTAAATTGTTGTAACCTGGGGAAGAATTTTATGAGTAATGAATGCAAGTTTATTATTCTCGTTTGGTTTCAATACTATGTTATGACATTTTCTTCTCATAATATAAAGGATTCTGTTGGAACCATGAGTCGGGATAAAAATGGAGAAATTCTATTTTCATATGGTAGCTAGGTAGTGTTGCGGGCAGAACGAGCAGGTTCCCCTACCACCTCCTCCAGCTCCCACGGTGCAGGAGCTAATGGCTCAGCAGAATGAGATTTTGCGGCAGCTATTGCAGCGCCAGCCCCACCGTCAGCAGTTTGGTGGAGGCCAGCCGCAACGTCCTCCGGCCGAGGCAACCTATCAAGAGTTCTTGAGCATGCAGCCGCCCTTGTTCACCAAGGCAGAGGATCCGCTAGACGCCGAAGTGTGGCTTAGGGTTGTGGAGTCAAAGTGATGAGGACATCACCTGCAACATGAGTATGACTACACCAGCAGCACCTCCACATCAAGCGCCACTTCCTTCATTAGCTGGGCCAATCACTCGGGCCCGTGCCAGAGATCTTAACTTCGTCATGCTACTGAAGAATGAGGGCCCAGAAGAATAGACGACCAGCCCAACTGCGGCCCATATTGGACGACCTAGTGTTGGCCGGCACTAGGGGCTGTGCCCCCTCTCTCTATTTATCCAGGAGTTGCGCCTCCTTTGTTCTTTGAGTTTTGTTTTACATTAGCTTTAGCTACTCTCAAACACGCGCAAATCAGCGCTGTCTTCGTGTATTCAGAAATCCACCCTCGAGTAAAAAATTAGATTGCTCGCATATTTTTCTTGTCCGTTCTTCGATTGCGCACAAGAAACGATCTTCGTGATTAGACCAATCTCGCATCAGCAAGGTCGGTAACCACAGGGAGTTGGTTCAGCGATTGCATTGGCGCATCGGGCTTGCTCGTCGTAGTTAGATCGCAAGGGTCATCTTCCACCAAATTGGAATTATCTCCACTCACCGAAAGATCGGGCACCTCAACTCTATCAAGTGGTATTAGATTTCCAGGTTGATCGGTGAGTTTATCGAGTGTTCTTTTTTCTCCTACAGTCCACAAAACCACATAAAAATTCAGGTTAGACCTTATCCCAGCACCCTTTTGAGCCTCGCACTTTCTTTCAATAATCTGCATTGTTGAATTTGTGTGCTTTCGTGTTATTTGTTGCTGGTCGCATTGTGTTTTTTCTTACCATCCTTCTTTCTTCCACCATTCAAACCCTAGCACGCTGCCACCATCTTCCGTTTGATCACGCCACAAACCGAGTCAATGCCGCTTCCTTGTTTTTCTCCTTCGGTTACGTAAAAAAACAAAAACAAAAAAAAAGGAACTTGTTGACTCATCTCGGTCGTTTTAAACATAACTTGAGGTACCTTCCTTAAACCTGGCATAACTTTTTGCCCGGTTGTTCAAAAAATTTGAAATTTTTACAGGAGCTTGTTGACACCATTCTGAGGCCTATTTGGTTTCGATAAAATTGTCAAAAAATTTCTACGGCCTGTTTGGTTTCGATAAAATTGTCAAAAAAATTCAGGAAAATAAAGAAAAAAATTCGTCAAAGCTCTTGCACGCTTTTCAGAGAACTTGCTCTTTTTCTGTAGACCACATCTGATCTCTGTTTTAGGTGAAACTTGGTGTAGCTCCTATTTTGTTGCTTCTTGTGCTGAGAAAAATATCAAAAAAATCATACAAAAAAGAAAAACAAAGTCACCTGTGATTCCTACTAGTGTCTTTTTGGCCTCGCTAGTACAATATTTACAGTACTGTCGTTCTGCTATTTCCATCCGTCCTTTGCACTTGTGGCCAGCAATATAGTTTCGTGTTTTGCACTATAATTCAACTCTGCATTATTGTTTGATCGTGCTAATCCTTGACTTGAGTGCAGCCTACCCAGAACTCCACATATTTCTACGACGAGCAGGTTTCTGTTTCTCTAGGCAATCGCTCATCCAATCTTTCACCGGTTCCACCTGTTGGTTGCAGTTCACCACTGTGGCTTGGTAAGAACAGATAAGAATTTGATAACAACATTCCATTGAGCGAGTTGTCACCACCATTCCCCTGTTGTCGTTGGTTTTTCTCCTTTTGGTGCTTTGGTGTTTGCGCTAACTATGGTAGGAGCACACGACACGATGGATGTCCAGTTGCAGGAAGTAAGGGGACAAGTTGATGGACTTGCTGCTGACATTAGGACGATACATGAACGGCTTGATTCAACGGTCACTTCGACGACCGCGCGTTTCAACCAGCTTGACCTTGCTCAAACGGTGACTCGCACCACACTCAACACCATCCTGGCACGCCTTGATTCGTTGACCAAAAAGATGGAGCAGGACTACGGCGGTGACACTGAGCAGGACGATGGAGATTGTCGTGATCGTGCATGCCGTGTGGTTCATCATCCTCCTAATGACTCATTTGCTAAGATTAAATTTAAAATTCCATCTTTTAATGGTAAATATGATCCTGCTGCATATCTTGATTGAGAATTGGAGGTAGAATAGAAATTTTCATGCCATGATATTCCTGCTAATAGCCAAGTGAAGGCTGCCATTAGTGAATTTACTGATTTTGCTTTAATTTGGTGGCGTGAGTATAAACAAAAACTTCCCATTAACAGTGTCACTACTTGGACCCAATTAAAAACTGCCATGCCCACATATTTGTTCCTTCCTATTATGCACGTGATTTGCTTAACAAAATGCAGCGTTTTCAACAAGGTTCACAATCTGTTGAGGAATATTACTAGGAGTTACAAAAGAGTATGCTTCGTTGTAGTTTGGTTGAGTCGGATGACGCTGCTATGGCGCGTTTTCGTGGTGGTTTGAACAGGGAAATTCAGGATATACTTGATTATAAGGATTATTTTGATATAACCACATTGTTTGAATATGCTTGCAAAGCTGAACGTGAAGTGCAGGGACGACGATCAAAGACATATACTAACTGTTTTGCAGGTCGGGGTTCGACACACAGCTCAACTCTTTCCAGCCCTGCACCTTCTACGCCTAGCACTACACCGCGCACAGGGATGGCCAAGCCAAAGGCGCCGTTTCTTCCATAGGACGTACACAGGATATTCAGTGCCATCGTTGCAAAGGGTTTGGGCACATGATTCGGGACTGCCCAAACAAGTGTACCTTGCTTATACATGATAATGGTGAGTACTCTTCAGCCAGTGATTCCGAGGAAACTAGTCATGCTATGATTGCCACTAACCATGCAGAAAATGAGGAAGTCCATGTTGATCCCATCGACGCCGATAGGTATGAGTCTTGTTATGCAGCGTGTTCTCAGCACACAGGTTGCCCAGGCCAAAAAAATCAGCGACACACTCTATTCCATACCAAGGGCGTTGTGCATGAACGGTCGATTCGCATCATCATCGATAGTGGTAGCTCCAACAATTTGGCAAGTACAGCTTTGGTAGAGAAATTATCCTTGCCCACTCGCGCACACCCACATCCGTATCACATTCAATGGCTTAATGATGGTGGTAAAATAAAGGTAACACGTTCGGTACGTGTCCCCTTTTCGCTGGGTTCTTATTCTGATTATGCTGATTGCGATGTTATTCCTATGGAAGCATGCTCTTTGTTATTGGGTCTACCTTGGCAATATGATACTGATAGTTTACATCATCGTCGTTCAAATCATTATTCTTTCATGTTTAAAGGCCATAAAATAATTATACATCCAATGACCCCTGACCAAATTTTGAAAGATGATCTTACTAAGGCTGCTAAAACTGCACAACAAGTCAAATCAGCCGCACTTATTAAATCTGAAATCAAGTTGCACTCTCCTGTTTTACTTGCTACACGTGCTGATTTTGATGATCTCCATGAAGCTCATATGCCCTTTTATGCACTTGTATGCTCGCGCATGCTTGTTCCGCTTGATGATGCACCATCTTTGGATATACCCCCTGCTGTTGTTAACCTTTTGCAGGAGTATGCTGATGTTTTTCCTACGGACTTACCACCGGGTCTTCCTCCGCTCCATGGCATTGAGCATCAGATCGATCTCATCCCTGGCACTTCTCTTCTGAACCGCGCCCCGTACCATACAAATCCAGATGAGACGAAGGAGATCCAGCGCCAGGTGCAGGCGCTGCTTGATAAAGGTTACATTCGTGAGTCTCTTAGCCCTTGCTTGGTTCCTGTTTTACTCATTCCAAAGAAAGATGGGTCATGGCGTATGTGCGTAGATTGTCGTGCTATTAATAACATCACAATTCGTTATCGATATCCTATTCCACGCCTTGATGATATGTTAGATGAGCTTAGTGGTGCCGTTATTTTCTCTAAGGTTGATTTGCGTAGCGGTTACCATCAGATTAGAATGAAACTCGGTGATGAATGGAAAACGGCTTTTAAAACGAAATTTGGTTTATATGAATGGTTGGTTATGCTATTTGGATTGACTAATGCTCCTAGCACCTTTATGCGTTTAATGAACGAAGTTCTATGGGCCTTCATAGGTTTGTTTGTTGTTGTTTATTTCGATGATATCCTTATTGAAAGGGAATTAGGCTTACACCTATTTCCTAAATTGATTTTGGTGGTTGAATTGCCCAACACAAATAATTGGACTAACTAGTTTGCTCTAGTCTATAAGTTCTATAGGTGCCAAAGGCTCACAAAAAGTCAATAAAATGACCAAGAAAAAGGGTTCAAACAAAAGAGCAAAGGGACAACCGAAGGCACCCTGGTCTGGCGCACCGGACTGTCCGGTGTGCCACCGGACAGTGTCCGGTGCACCAGGGAACTCTACGATCAACTCTTCACCTTCGGGAATTTTCAGAGGAGCTCCACTATAATTCACCGGACTGTCCGGTGCACCACCGGACAGTGTCCGGAGCCCCAAGGAAGAGCAACTCTGAACTCGCCAGCTTCGGGAATCCGCTCCGCTATAATTCACCGGACATGTCCAGTGCACACTGGACTGTCCGGTGAGCCAGCGGAGCAACGGCTACTTCGGCGCCAACGGTCACCTGCAGAGGCATTAAATACGCGCCAGAGCGCGCAGAAGTCAGGCATGCGTGAGACGGCGCACCGGACAGTTTACAGTACCTGTCCGGTGCACCACCGGACAGCCAGGCGACCCCACACGTGAGAGCTCCAACGGTCGAACCCTAACGGCCGGGTGACGATACCAATTCAAAGTGATCAAATCCTCTCCAATTCCACACAAAGCTTTAGTGATTAGTGAGAGAGATTTGTTGTGTTCATTTGAGCTCTTGCGCTTGGATTGCTTCTTTTCTTTCTCATTTGTTCTAGTGATCAAAACTCAATTGTAACCGAGGCAAGAGACACCAATTGTGTGGTGGTCCTTGCGGGGAAGTTTTGTTCCCAGTTGATTTGAGAAGAGAAGCTCATTCGGTCCAAGGGACCGTTTGAGAGAGGGAAAGGGTTGAAATAGACCCGGCCTTTGTGGCCTCCTCAACGGGGAGTAGGTTTGCGAGAACCGAACCTCGGTAAAACAAATCCTTGCGTCTCACTTCTTCACTCACTCGCGATTTGTTTTTACACCTTTTCTTGGACTCGTTTCTATTTCTAACGCTAACCCGGCTTGTAGTTGTGATTAAGTTTGTAAATTTCAGTTTCGCCCTATTCACCCCCCCTTTAGGCGACTTTCAATTGGTATCAGAGCCCGGTTCTTCATTAGAGCCTAACCGCTCGAAGTGATGTCGGGAGATCACGCCAAGAGGGAGAATGAGACCGGCGACAAGCCCACTACAAGCCACGGGAAGACTTCATCGGAAGAGTCCCGCAACAAGGGAAAAGGGAAGGAGAAGAAATCCTCTTCCCACAAGTCGCATCGGAGTGGTGGCAAGCACAAGAAGATGAGGAAGGTGGTCTACTACGAGACCGACACTTCATCACCATCGACCTCCGGCTCCGACGCGCCATCCGTAACTTCTAAGCGCCATGAGCGTAAGAAGTTTAGTAAGAACCCCTTACACTATCCTCGCATTCCTAAACATACACCTTTACTTTCCGTCCCATTAGGCAAACCGCCAACATTTGATGGCGAAGATTATGCTAGGTGGAGTGATATGATGCGTTATCACCTAGCCTCACTCCACAAAAGTATATGGGATATTGTTGAGTTTGGTGTACAGGTACCATCCTTAGGGGATGAAGATTATGATGAGGACGAAGTGGCCCAAATTCAACACTTCAACTCCCAAGCCACAACTATACTCCTCGCCTCTCTAAGTCGAGAGGAGTATAATAAGGTGCAAGGGTTGAAGAGTGCTAAGGAAATTTGGGACGTGCTAAAGACCGCGCACGAAGGAGATGAGGTGACCAAGATCACCAAGCGGGAAACGATCGAGGGGGAGCTCGGTCGCTTCCGTCTTTGCCAAGGGGAGGAGCCACAAGACATGTACAACCGGCTCAAAACCTTGGTGAACCAAGTGCGCAACCTCGGTAGCAAAAAATGGGATGACCACGAGGTGGTTAAGGTTATTCTTAGATCACTTGTTTTCCTTAACCCTACTCAAGTTCAATTAATTCGTGGCAATCCTAGATATACACTAATGACTCCCGAGGAAGTAATCAAGAGTTTTGTGAGCTTTGAATTGATGATCAAAGGCTCAAAGAAGATCAACGAGCTTGATGGCCCCTCCACATCTGAAGCACAACCGGTCGCATTCAAGGCGACGGAAGAAAAGAAGGAGGAATCTACTCCAAGTCGAACACCCATCGACGCCTCGAAGCTCGACAACGAGGAGATGGCGCTCATCATCAAGAGCTTCCGTCAAATCCTCAAGCAAAGGAGGGGGAAAGATTACAAGCCCCACTCCAAAAGAGTTTGCTACAAGTGTGGTAAGCCCGGTCACTTTATAGCAAAATGTCCTATTTCTAGTGACAGTGACAGGGGCGACGACAAGAAGGGGAGAAGAAAGGAGAAGAAGAAGTACTACAAGAAGGGTGGCGATGCCCATGTTTGTCGGGAGTGGGACTCCGACGAGAGCTCCACCGACTCCTCCTCCGACGAGGACACCACCAACATCACCGTCACCAAGGGACTTCTCTTCCCCAACATCGGCCACAAATGCCTCATGGCCAAGGACGGCAAAAGGAAGAAGGTAAAATCAAGATCCTCCACTAAATATGAAACCTCTAGTGATGAGGATAATGCTAGTAATGAGGAGGATAACTTGCGTATTCTTTTTGCCAACCTAAACATGCAACAAAAAGAAAAGTTAAATGAATTAATTAGTGCTATTTATGAGAAGGATGATCTCTTGGACTCCCAAGAGGACTTCCTTATTAAAGAAAACAAAAAGCATGTTAAGGTTAAAAATGCTTATGCTCTAGAAGTAGAGAAATGTGAAAAATTATCTAGGGAGCTAAGCACTTGCCATGAGACTATTGACAACCTTAGAAATGAGAATGCTAATTTGTTAGCTAAGGTTGATTCTCATGTTTTTAATGTTTCAATTCCCAATCTTAGAGATGATAATGTTGATTTTCTTGCTAAGATTGAAGAATTGAATGATTCTCTTGCTAGCCTTAGAAATGAAAATGAAAAATTGATTGCTAAGGCTAAAAATTTTGATGTTTGCAATTTTACTATTTCTAACCTTAGAAGTGAAAATGATATATTACATGCTAAGGTTGTAGAATTAAAATCTTGCAAACCCTCTACATCTACCATTGAGCATGTTTCCATTTGCACTAGATGTAGAGATGTTGATATTGATGCTATTCATGATCATGTGGCTTTAACTAAACAACAAAATGATCATATAGCAAAATTAGATGCTAAAATTGCCGAGCATGAACTTGAAAATGAAAATTTTAAATTTGCTCGTAGTATGCTTTATAATGGGAGACGCCCTGGCATCAAGGATGGCATTGGCTTCCAAAAGGGAGACAATGTCAAACTTAATGCCCCTCCTAAGAAATTATCCAACTTTGTTAAGGGCAAGGCTCCCATGCCTCAGGATAACGAGGGTTACATTTTGTACCCTGCCGGTTATCCCGAGAGCAAGATTAGGAGAATTCACTCTAGGAAGTCTCACTTTGGCCCTAATCATGCTTTTATGTATAAGGGTGAGACATCTAGCTCTAGGCAACCAACCCGTGCTAAGTTGCCTAAGAAGAAAACTCCTAGTGCATCAAATGATCATGACATTTCATTTAAAACTTTTGATGCATCTTATGTTTTGACTAACAAATCCGGCAAGGTAGTTGCCAAGTTTGTTGGGGGCAAACACAGGGTCTCCAAGACTTGTGTTTGGGTACCCAAAGTTCTTGTTTCTAATGCTAAAGGACCCAAGACCGTTTGGGTACCTAAAGTCAAGAACTAAAATTGTTTTGTAGGTTTATGCATCCGGGGGCTCAAGTTGGATCATCGATAGCGGGTGCACAAACCACATGACCGGGGAGAAGAAAATGTTCTCCTCTTATGAGAAAAACCAAGATCCCCAACGAGCTATCACATTCGGGGATGGAAATCAAGGTTTGGTCAAAGGTTTGGGTAAAATAGCTATATCACCTGACCATTCCATTTCCAATGTTTTTCTTGTTGATTCATTAGATTACAATTTGCTTTCCGTATCTCAATTATGCAAAATGGGCTACAACTGTCTATTCACTGATGTAGGTGTCACTGTCTTTAGAAGAAGTGATGATTCAATAGCATTTAAGAGAGTGTTAGAGGGTCAACTTTACTTGGTAGATTTTGATAGAGCTAAACTCGACACTTGCTTAGTTGCTAAGACTAACATGGGTTGGCTCTGGCACCGCCGACTAGCCCATGTTGGGATGAAGAATCTTCATAAACTTCTAAAGGGAGAGCACATTTTAGGATTAACAAATGTCCATTTTGAGAAAGACAGGATCTGTAGCGCATGCTAAGCAGGGAAGCAAGTTGGCACTCATCATCCACACAAAAACATCATGATGACTGACAGGCCACTGGAGCTCCTACACATGGATCTATTCGGCCCGATTGCTTACATAAGCATCGGCGGGAGTAAGTGCTGTCTAGTTATTGTGGATGATTATTCTCGCTTCACTTGGGTATTCTTTTTGCAGGAAAAATCTCAAACCCAAGAGACCTTAAAGGGATTCTTGAGACAGGCTCAAAATGAGTTCGGCTTGAGGATCAAGAAAATTAGAAGCGATAATGGGACGGAGTTCAAGAACTCTCAAATTGAAGGCTTCCTTGAGGAGGAGGGCATCAAGCATGAGTTCTCTTCTCCCTACACCCCACAACAAAATGGTGTAGTGGAGAGGAAGAATCGAACTCTATTGGACATGGCAAGAACCATGCTTGATGAATACAAGACGCCGGATCGGTTTTGGGCCGAGGCGGTTAACACTGCTTGCTACGCCATCAACCGGTTATATCTACACTGAATCCTCAAGAAGACATCATATGAACTCCTAACCGGTAAAAAGCCCAATATTTCATATTTTAGAGTCTTTGGTAGCAAATGCTTTATTCTTGTTAAAAGAGGTAGAAAATCTAAATTTGCTCCTAAGACCGTAGAAGGCTTTTTACTAGGATATGATTCAAACACAAGGGCATATAGAGTCTTTAACAAGTCCTCAAGACTAGTTGAAGTTTCTTGTGACGTTGTGTTTGATGAAACTAACGGCTCTCAAGTAGAGCAAGTTGATCTTGATGAGATAGGTGAAGAAGAGGCTCCGTGCATCGCGCTAAGGAACATGTCCATTTGGGATGTGTGTCCTAAAGAATCCGAAGAGCCTCCAAATGCACAAGATCAACCATCCTCCTCCACGCAAGCATCTCCACCAACTCAAAATGAGGATGAGGCTCAAGTTGATGAAGGAGAAGATCAAAGAGATGAGCCACCTCAAGATGACGGCAATAATCAAGGGGGAGATCCAAATGATCAAGACAAGGAGGATGAAGAACCAAGACCACCACACCCAAGAGTCCACCAAGCAATCCAACGAGATCACCCCGTCGACACCATCCTCGGCGACATTCATAAGGGGGTAACCACTAGATCTCATGTTGCACATTTTTGTGAGCATTACTCTTTTGTTTCCTCTATTGAGCCACACAGGGTAGAGGAAGCACTCCAAGATTTGGATTGGGTGATGGCGATGCAAGAGGAGCTCAACAACTTCACTAGGAACGAGGTATGGCATTTAGCTCCACGTCCTAACCAAAATGTTGTAGGAACCAAATGGGTCTTCCGCAACAAGCAAGACGAGCATGGTGTGGTGATAAGGAACAAAGCTCGACTTGTGGCCAAGGGATACTCCCAAGTCGAAGGTTTGGATTTCGGTGAAACCTATGCACCCGTAGCTAGGCTTGAGTCCATTCGCATATTATTAGCCTATGCTACTTACCATGGCTTCAAGCTTTATCAAATGGACGTGAAGAGTGCTTTCCTCAATGGACCAATCAAGGAAGAGGTCTATGTTGAGCAACCTCCCGGCTTTGAAGACCATGAGTACCCTAACCATGTCTATAGGCTCTCTAAGGCGCTTTATGGGCTCAAGCAAGCCCCAAGAGCATGGTATGAATGCCTAAGAGATTTCCTTATTGCTAATGGCTTCAAAGTCGGAAAGGCCGATCCTACTTTATTTACTAAAACTCTTGACAATGATTTGTTTGTATGCCAAATTTATGTTGATGATATTATATTTGGGTCTACTAACGAATCTACATGTGAAGAATTTAGTAGGATCATGACACAGAAATTCGAGATGTCTATGATGGGGGAGTTGAAGTATTTTCTAGGATTCCAAGTCAAGCAACTCCAAGAGGGCACCTTCATTAGGCAAACGAAGTATACTCAAGACATTCTAAACAAGTTTGGGATGAAGGATGTCAAACCCATCAAGACACCCATGGGAACCAATGGGCATCTCGACCTCGACACGGAAGGTAAATCCGTCGATCAAAAGGTATACCGGTCGATGATAGGTTCATTACTCTATTTATGTGCATCTCGACCGGACATTATGCTTTCCGTATGCATGTGTGCAAGATTCCAAGCCGACCCTAAGGAAGCTCACCTTACGGCCATAAAATGAATCTTGAGATATTTGGCTTATACTCCTAAGTTTGGGCTTTGGTACCCTCGGGGATCCACTTTTGATTTAATTGGTTATTCCGATGCCGATTGGGCAGGGTGCAAAATCAATAGAAAGAGCACATCGGGGACTTGCCAGTTCTTGGGAAGGTCCTTGGTGTCTTGGGCTTCAAAGAAGCAAAATTCTGTGGCTCTTTCAACCGCCGAAGCCGAGTACATTGCCGCAGGCCATTGTTGCGCGCAATTGCTTTGGATGAGGCAAACCCTGCGGGACTATGGTTACAAATTAACCAAAGTTCCTCTTCTATGTGATAATGAGAGTGCAATCCGCATGGCGGATAATCCCGTTGAACATAGCCGCACTAAACAGATAGCCATTCGGTATCATTTTCTTAGGGATCACCAACAAAAAGGGGATATCGAGATCGCATATATTTACACTAAAGATCAATTAGCCGATATCTTTACCAAGCCACTAGATGAACAAACATTTACCAGACTTAGGCATGAGCTAAATATTCTTGATTCTAGGAATTTCTTTTGATGTCTTGCACACATAGCTCATAAGTATACCTTTGATCATGTCTCTTTTATATATGCTATGACTAATGTGTTTTCAAGTGAATTTCAAACCAAGTCATAGGTGTATTGAAAGGGAATTGGAGTCTTCGGCAAAGACAAAGGCTTCCACTCCACTCCATCACTCTTCCTTCGCCGTCACTCCGAGCATCTCTCTGTCTTTTGGTATAATCTTCACTCATATTATTTGCCAAAGGGGAGAGAAAGTAGTTCATGCAAGGGCTTATATTTCACTCAAACATCCGTTTTTGGCGATTCATGCCAAAGGGGGAGAGTATTAAGCCCAAAGCAAAAGGACCGCATCACCACCAAATTTTAGAACTTATGATTTTCAAATTTAGTATCTCATTGTGTTCTAAAGGGGGAGAAAGTAGCAACTTCAAAAATTGGTATCTTAAAATCCTCTTGAACACTAAGAGGAGAATTTTATTGAAGGGAAGTTTTGTTTAGTCAAAGGAAAAAGCATTTGAAACAAGGGGAGAAAATTTCAATTCTTGAAAATGCTTCTCAAAATCTTATTCATTTACCTTTGACTATTTGCAAAAGGACTTTGAAAAGGATTTACAAAAAGAATTTGCAAAAACAAAACATGTGGTGCAAGCGTGGTCCAAAATGTTAAAAATAAAGAAACAATCCATGCATATCTAGTAAGTAATATTTATATTGGCTCAATTCCAAGTAACCTTTGCACTTACATTATGCAAACTAGTTCAATTATGCACTTCTATACTTGCTTTGGTTTGTGTTGGCATCAATCACCAAAAAGGGGGAGATTGAAAGGGAATTAGGCTTACACCTATTTCCTAAATTGATTTTGGTGGTTGAATTGCCCAACACAAATAATTGGACTAACTAGTTTGCTCTAGTCTATAAGTTCTATAGGTGCCAAAGGCTCACAAAAAGTCAATAAAATGACCAAGAAAAAGGGTTCAAACAAAAGAGCAAAGGGACAAGCGAAGGCACCCTGGTCTAGCGCACCGGACTATCCGGTGTGCCACCGGACAGTGTCCGGTGCACCAGGGAACTCTATGATCAACTCTTCACCTTTGGGAATTTTCAGAGGAGCTCCACTATAATTCACCGGACTGTCCGGTGCACCACCGGACAGTGTTCGGTGCCCCAAGGAAGAGCAATTCTGAACTCGCCAGCTTCGGGAATCCGCTCCGCTATAATTCACCGGACATGTCCGGTGCACACCGGACTGTCCGGTGAGCCAGCGGAGCAACGACTACTTCAGCGCCAACGGTCACCTGCAGAGGCATTAATTGCGCGCCAGAGCACGCAGAAGTCAGGCACGCGTGAGACGGCGCACCGGACAGTCTATAGTACCTGTCCGGTGCACCACCGGACAGCCAGGCGACCCCACACTTCAGAGCTCCAACGGTCGAACCCTAACGGCCGGGTGACGTGGCTGGCGCACCGGACAGTGTCCGGTGCGCCCGTCGACAGCAGCCTTCACCAAACGGCTTTCAGAAAGTGTTTGAACTTGAATGTAATGCTAGTGGTATTGGGTTAGGTGCTGTTTTGTTATAAGAAGGAAAACCGGTTGCTTATTTCAGTGCAAAATTAAGCGGTGCTAGCTTGAGATATTCTACTTATGATAAGGAACTTTATGCTTTATTTCGCACTTTGCAAACATGGCAGCACTACCTTTGGCCTCATGAGTTTATAATTCATTCTGATCATGAGGCTTTAAAACATATTCGTACCCAAACAAATCTGAACCGTCGTCATGCTAGTTGGGTAGAATTCATCGAGTCCTTTCCTTACATCATTAAACACAAGAACGGGAAGGAAAACGTCATTGCTGATGCGTTGTCCCGTAGATATACCATGCTTTCACAGTTAGAATTTAGAATCTTTGGCTTGCAAACTGTGAAAGATCAATATGTGGATGATGCTGATTTTAAAGATTTCTATATACATTGTAAGGATGGCAAACCCTAGGGAAAATTTCACATATAGGATGGATTTTTGCTCCGCGCTAACAAGCTGTGTATTCCAGCAAGCTCGGTTCGTCTTTTGTTGCTGCAGGAAGCTCATGGAGGTGGTCTCATGGGGCACTTTGGCGTTTACAAGACACATGAGGTGCTGGCCGCACACTTCTTTTGGCGTCGGATGCGTCGTGATGTTGAGCGTCTTGTTGCACGTTGCACTACTTGCCAGAAAGCTATGTCACGTTTGGGCAACCATGGTTTGTATATTCCTTTGCCTGTCCCTTCTTCTCCTTGGCTTGATATTTCTATGGACTTTGTTTTGGGCTTGCCTAGAACTAAGAAGGGGAGGGATAGTATTTTTGTGGTTGTTGATAGAATCTCTAAAATGGCTCACTTTATACCTTGTCATAAAACTGATGATGCTAGCATTGTTGCTGAATTGTTCTTTAGAGAAATTATTCGTTTACATGGTATTCCAAAAACAATAGTCTCTGATCGTGATGCTAAGTTTCTAAGCCATTTTTGGAGATCTCTTTGGAATAAATTGGGAACTAAATTGCTGTTTAGCACTACTTGTCACCCTCAGACTGATGGACAAACTGTGGTAGTAAATAGAACTTTATCTACCATGCTTAGGGCTATTTTAGACACGAATTTGAGACGTTGGGAGGATTGCTTGCCTCATGTTGAATTTGCTTACAATCATGCCACGCATTCTTCTACAAAGATGTGCCCTTTCTAGATTGTTTATGGTTATATCCCTAGGGCACCTATTGATTTGATTTTACTTAATGCTGCGAACGCCCCACATGTAGATGCTGTTGCACATATTGAACAAATGATTACCATACATGAACAAACAAAACAGAACATTGCTGCTACTAATGCAAAAAATCTGGTCGCTGGTAGTAAAGGAAGAAAACTTGTTACTTTTGAGCCAGGTGATATGGTTTGGTTGCACTTGAGAAAGGATCGGTTTCCTACTTTGCGCCGTTCTAAATTAATGTCTCGTGTTGTTGGTCCTTTTAAGGTGCTAACAAAGATTAATGAATGCTTATATCCTTGACCTGCCTGCGGAATTTGGTGTTTCAACTAGTTTTAATGTTGCAGATTTGAAACCTTATATGGCCGAGGATGAGGAGTTGGCGTCGAGGACGACTTCACTTCAAGAAGGGGAGGATGATGAGGACATCACCTGCAACATGAGTACGACTACACCAGCAGCACCTCCACATCAAGCGCCACTTCCTTCATTAGCTGGGCCAATCACTCAGGCCCGTGCCAGAGATCTTAACTTCGTCATGCTACTGAAGAATAAGGGCCCAGAAGAACAGACATCCAGCCCAGCTGCGGCCCATAGTGGACGACCTAGGGTTGGCCGCCACTAGGGGTTGCGCCCCCTCTCTCTATTTATCCAGGAGCTGCGCCTCCTTTGTTCTTCGAGTTTTGTTTTACGTTAGCTTTAGCTACTCTCGAACATGCGCAAATCAGCGCTGTCTTCGTGTATTCAGAACTCCACCCTCGAGTAATAAATTAGATTGCTCACATCTTTTTCTTGTTCGTTCTTCGATTGCGCACAGGAAACGATCTTCATGATCAAGCCGATCTCGCATCAGCAAGGTCGGTAACCACAGGGAGTTGGTTCAACGATTGCATTGGCGCCTCGGGCTTGCTCGTTGTAGTCGGATCGCAAGGGTCATCTTCTGCCAAATCGGAATTATCTCCACTCACCGAAAGATCGGGCACCTCAACTATATCACAAAGTTCCCACTCCTCACCGGAGCTTGCCCTGACGACGCAAAGACCCATTTTGCCGCACAACAGCTTTTAGACCGGCTAGAACATGGTGGGACCACTTCCATGCCATGTTACCTACTGACCATGTGGTGACATGGGAGGAGTTCAAGGCGGCTTTCAGAGGACACCATATTCAAGCAGGGATTCTGGATCACAAGCTCAATGAGTTCTTGGCCTTGACTCAGGGAACCCGCACTATGCTACAGTATGTCTAGGCCTTCAATGAGCTATGCCAGTACGCGGGCTATCATGCAAATTCAGATGACAAGAAGAGAGACCGCTTCTGCAGGGGACTCAACACCAAGCTGCGTGAGCGCCTTAACATTGTTCGGGCTGACAGCTTCAATGAACTAGTCAACCTTGCCATATCACAGGAAGACTGTATTGTAGCTCACTGGGCAGAAAAGAAGAGGAAGGCATCAATGTATGGATCTTTAGCTCTGCCTCAGAGATTCCGAATTGTCTCCAACACACTAGTAAACAGAAGTTCTATAGTGACGGTCCTAAAACTATTTTCACTGGCATTTTTCAGTGCCGCCAGTGCTAGGGGCCAGTGGAAATCGCCATTTCCACTGGCGGTTATTCAAGAACCGCCAGTGGAAATAGCATTTCCACTAGCGGTTTTCTTAAGAAACCGCCAGTGAAAATAGCATTTCCACTGGCGGTTCCCAAGCCGGGCCCACCTAGTTTTTTTACTGGCGCGCAGTAACTGAAACCGCCAGTGATAATTTATTGGTGCCGCAGGCTTTGAGCTCTTTTCTACTAGTGACAGTCAGAGCAGGGGATTCTAGCAGCAAGCAGGAAGATGGGTCATCAGGCCGCTGCAGCAGCAACAAGCACCCAATAGTTTCCCTGCACTCGCTCCAAGGAACAATCAACCTCAGCAGCAGCAGCAATTCTGCCAAGGGAATGGAAACAAATGCTTCACGTGTGGCAATGTAGGCCACTATGCCAAGAATTGCCCACGGAATCAGCCAAGGTAGATGCCAGCACCCAACCAAGACAAATGGAAGAAGCAGAAAGTACAAGTCAGGCAAGGGTAGCTTAACTTCACTACTCTGGAGGAGCTACCTAAAGGAGCGCATGTCATGACTGGTACCTTTTTAGTTTTAAATCAACCTGCATTGGTTCTGTTTGACTCTAGTGCATCACATAGCTTCATTAGCCAGAAGTTCAGTGTTAAATGCCAACTACCTTTCTATCATACCCAAGGGTCTTTCATGATAGCAACGCCTGGGGAAAATTGCAATAAACCAATTAAATCAAAATGTACCTATCTTGCTGGGGAGCAAAATCTTCAAAACTACACTTCTGATTTTGGGGTTAGAGAATGTGGACATCATTCTGGGAGCTAATTGGATGACTCAACACCGGGTGGTGTTGGATGTAGCTGCCAGAGCTCTAGAAATCCATTCTCCTACCTTTGGAGACCTTATATTGTACCTGCCCAGCCAAGAGACCGCTCGGTCATGTGTTTTTCCATGATAGAGCTATCCTTGAAGAAAATTCCAGTGGTTTGTGAGTATGCAGATGTTTTTCCTGACGAGTTGTCAGGAATGCCGCCGGATCGGGATATTGAATTCGCCATCGAATTGCAATCGGGAACGGCACCTATTTCCAAGAGGCCCTATCAGATGACACCTGCTGAGTTGGCAGAATTGAAGAAACAGCTGCAAGAATTGCTAGACAAAGGTTTCATCCGCCCATGTACTTCACCCTGGGGATGTCCAGCCTTGTTCGTAAAGAAGAAGGATGAAAGCTTAAGATTGTGCATAGATTATTGCCCACTCAATGCGGTGACTATCAAGAGCAAGTATCCTTTTCCTTGTATTGATGTTCTTTTCGATCAATTGGTTGGAGCCAAGGTGTTTTGCAAGATTGATCTTTGCTCCGGCTATCATCAGATTAAGATACGAGCAAGTGATATTCCAAAGACTGTCTTCTCAACCAGATATGGGCTGTATTAATATCTGGTGATGTCGTTTGGGTTGAACAAATGCACCCGCATATTTCATGTACGTGATGAATTCAGTTTTCATGCCAGAACTAGACAAATTTGTGGTGGTCTTCATTGATGATATCTTGGTGTATTCAAGGAACGAAGAAGAGCATGCTGGTCATTTGCATGTAGTGTTCCAACATCTGAGAGAACACCGCCTTTATGCCAAATTGTCAAAGTGTGATTTCTGGCTAAAGGAGATAAAATTCTGGAGTCACACTATCTCTCAAGATGGCATAGCAGTTGATCCAGAAAAGGTGCAAGAAGTAATGAACTGGAAGCCACCCACAACTGTCTGTCAGATTCGGAGTTTTCTGGGATTGGCCAGGTATTATCGACGATTCATTCCAGATTTCTCCCGGATTGCGAAGCCCATGACAGAATTGTTGAAGAAGGGAGCAAAATATGAATGGGGTTAGAAGTGTGAAGATGCCTTTCACACATTGAGGCAACATCTGACTTCAGCACCTGTGTTAGCGTAGCCTGACAACAACAAGCCATTTGATGTGTATTGTGATGCCTCTGGCACTGGACTGGGTTGTGTTTTGATGCAAGACAACTGAATCATTGCCTACGCATCAAGAGCACTCAGACCTCATGAGCAAAATTATCTTACTCATGACTTAGAGTTGACAATCGTGGTTCATGCCTTAAAAATGTGGAGGCACTACATGATGGGAACCCACTGCAACATCTATACAGATCACAAGAGCCTCAAGTACATCTTTACTCAGGCTGATCTCAACATGAGGTAGAGAATATGGCTAGAATTGATCAAGGACTATGACTTAGAAGTACATTACCACCCGGGGAAGGCCAATGTGGTGGCTGATGCCCTAAGTCGAAAGTCGCAATGCAATTGTGTGGTGATGGATTCTCGTGTCAGCACCCTGTGTGATGAGTTGAGTAAGATGAGGATTGAAGTAATTCCTTCTAGTACCTTATCTTACATCTCCGTTGAACCAACCTTGTTAGACCAGATTATTATGGCCCAACTAGGTGACAAGGGAGTACAAATCATCAAGGAATCTTAAGCAGAAAGTGGAGAAGTATAAGTGCTTTCGCCATGACAGCAAGGGGATATTGTGGTTTGAAGATAGGTTGGTGGTTCATAAAAATAGGGATCTCAAGAAGAGACTCTTGGATGAGGCTCAGCTCTCCAAATTCTCCACGCACCCGGGAACACCAAGATGTACCATGATCTGAAACCCCTGTATTGGTGGACCAGGATGAAAAGGGAGATAGCCCAATATGTATCGGAATGTGACACATGTCAGAGGATAAAGGCGAGCCACTTAAACTCAACTGGTGCGTTGCAACCCCTATCGATACCTTCATGGAAATGGGACGACATCAGCATGGATTTCATTGTGGGTCTGCCCAACACCTCTCGACATCATGATTCAATCTGGGTCATTGTGGACCGATTGACGAAAGTGGCACATTTTCTTCTAGTGCACACCACTGATAAGGCTCACAAGTATGCAGAGTTGTACATTGACCGAATTGTGTGTTTGCACGGATTACCTCGGACAATTGTCTTTGACCGAGGAGCCCAATTCGTGGCCAGATTTTGGGAGCAATTGCAAGAGCCCTTAGGGACCAAGCTGGTAAGAAGTTCAGCTTACCACCCCCAAACTGATGGTCAGACCGAAAGGGTAAATCAGATTCTTGAAGATATGCTAAGGGCATGTGCGATCGATTACGGCAAGAACTGGGATAAGTGCCTCTCTTTGGCAGAATTTGCTTATAACAACATTTATCAATCCAGTCTAAAGATGACACCTTTTGAAGCCCTATATGCAAGAAGGTGTCGAACACCCCTCAACTGGTCACAACCTAGAGAAATAGAAATCCTTGGGCCCAACCTGGTGTCAGAGGCCAAAAGAAAAGTCAAAATGATCAGGAAGAACCTAGAAGCTGCTCAGGCCAGGCAAAAGAGTTACCATTACAAGAGAAGGAAACCCCTCCAGTTCGAAGTGGGAGATTTCATATATCTGAAAGTATCACCCACGAAGGGAGTGCAAAGATTTGGGATAAAGGGCAAGTTAGCCCCTTGCTAGATTGGACCTTATGAGATCATAGAAGCATGTGGACCCGTGGCATACAAATGGAAGCTACCACCAAAAATGTCTGCCATCCACAATGTGTTCCATGTATCCCAATTGAAGAAATGTGTTTGATTACCAACAGAGGTCATAGCAGAACCAGATGTGGAATTAGAGCTAGATCTTTCCTACCAAGAGCACCCCTCCAAGGTTCTGGATTGCAAGGAAAGATCAACTCGTGCGAGGTCGATCAAAATGTATAAGATCAAATGGAGCAACCATTCGGAGGAAGAGGCTACATGGGAGACTGAGGATTTTCTGCGCTCAAACTACCCCGATTGTCTACCTAAGGAAGTCAGTGTGTAACCATACCCCAACCCCCTGCCCTCTGAATCCAAATATAAGAAAGATAATCTTAACATAAACCAGGTTAAGCTATAGACCTAAAACAAAAAGGGCTTCCTTCTGAAGTTACAAAAAGGATGACATTCGAAGAGCAAGTTGTCTAAAGAACCTTAATAAACAAACCAAGGCTAGGGAAGCAAGCTGTAACCTTCTCCTCACCCCTGGAGAACCCCGACCCAAATCTCGGGACGAGATTCTTTTAAGGGGGAGGGTTGTAACACCCCAGTGTTACCCAAGGTTTTTCCCTTAATGCCCACCTTGTGACCATTATCACATGTGAAGTAAATTGAGCAAAAGACACCAAAATTTAGAAGCAAGAACTTAATCAAGTATTTTTCACCCTAGGAACCATACCCTGACCATATGAAGCTTAAGGAAGAAAGAAAATGCCAAAACCCTAACAACCCCTTCTACGGGGCAATGGAGCACTGAAAAGAAAACTCAATAAAAACAAAGAAAACTACATTACCATGACCTAGGCAAATTATAAAAGTTGTAATACACTAACTAAGCTACAAAAAATAGTAAGGGAGTTTGCCCAAAAGGATTTTTCAAAATCCCCAAACAAGCCATTTAAGTGAAAGCCATCTATAGAAATCAGAATTTCAGATTTCTGAAATTCAGCCCCCTCACCCAAACTCGAGTGTGTTCACCATGATCCCTAATTCAAAACCATGAGCTCCCATTGACAATTATATGCTAAACTAACCCCTCTACCACATATATGAAGATGGCATTGGGATTCGGACCCTAGACATGACAAAACCAAGGATTTGCCTCGAGCTCGGGATGTGAGACAGATCCTGCTTGAGTGCTCTATATCATTGGAACCAGTAGGCCAAATCCTTTGACCCCCACACAAGATTGGTAGCTTATAGGAAGGGTAAGAGGTTTTGTGCACTGACCAAGACAATAGCAGGCTTGGATGAGTGACTACACGCGTCAGAACTCGGGCAGAAGCAACACACACACGTTTTCGACCCTGGTTGGCACGCTGGCGTTTGCCCAACCAGCCCGCGCGCTCGCCCCCACGCACGGTCAAGTCTGCCGCAAGCCCTCCTCATGCTCGCTCCTAAAAAGGCCATTAGCTCATGGACACCCTTGCCTCAGCCTTGCACACTCGTCACGCTCAATCACCAGAGCATTGGCCGAGAGCCGACGAGCTCCACCGCCCGCTAAGTCGCCTGAGCTCCGGTCACCACGGCTAGCCTACCCCAGCCACCCCTAGCCCACGCCAGCAGTTCGGTAAGCTTCACCGAAGATCCGTGAAGCTTCCCAAACCCTCAGACCGAGCGCCACCGCACCGGAGCCACCGGATCACCCTCGCCAGACTTCTTCCGCTCACCGAAGAGCATGGACCGGGTAAGCCACTGTGCCATTTCCAAATTCCTCACGCATACCGCCTCTACGTCACTTGGTAAAGCTCCCCGAGCCAACCAATTGAACTATTCCATCATGAGCAGGCCGGAACACTCGCCGCCGATGAGCTCCCTCGCCTACGCACGAGGACCAACTGACTCCGGCCATCTTTGGCATCGACCCGCACATCAACGTGACCGCCATAACCTCCTCGACCTCCCTGGACACCTCACTGGAGCTAGATCGTAACCGGTAAGCCTCGCCACCCTTTTCTCTGTCGCAATCACTGTTCCAATACGGCTAGGAGCGTGGGTTAGATTTAGGTTAACCCTAGGGGGCTTTCTGCTTTCTCAGAGACTCGGTTGAATAGTAGCCCGAGGACCTGTTTGTAAGGGATGCAGGAAACTTATGTCAGGGACCCCAGCGCAAAGTAGATTTCCTTTTCCATTTAAAATCCAAATTATTTAAATCTGCAGCAAACTAGATAAATGCATAATTAAAGAATGTTCATCCAAATCTGGTCAAACAAATTTTGTTAGACTCTATGAACTATGCACTATCAAACAAAAAATATTAAACCCCATGTTTTCTGTACTAATTTTTTAGAAAACTACCCAAACCTTGATAATACAGAGAAAAATAGAAATACTTCTATACTAGGCTTGAGAAAAATTGTGAAGACACTCACCTAGTATATACACTGTTTAAAAATAATAAACACCATAGTATACAAGACTAAGCTAGAGATATCCATTAAAGGCTATTTCTACCCAAACTTTAAAAAAATGAAAAAGGGGATAGAAAATAGAAACCAGGGAGTGACCATATTTTTCCTAGTATGCCTAAGTGATGTAGATCATAGGAAAAATATATGAAACCCTGGTCTAGTACTAATCTAAGGTTATAATTTATTTAGGTATTAAGAAGTCAATAAAAGCCATGATTAAAAATATAAGGGCAAATGCAACAATGGCAAGAAAAATTCAGTAGACCCCTGACCACTAACATATCACTACAAAAATGGTAAACACTGCAAACTAGCATAGTAAGTGAGTTAAACAAATAAAACTTGGATTTAGCCAATACTTCAAATAAATCAAGAGAAGGACTAAAAATGGGAAACAGTGAGCAACCTAATTTTTGCCTAAGTACTTATGATGTAAACTACCAAGGAAAAATATAAGACTACATAAAAATTGTGATGAAATACCCCTCATCCCCTACCCCATGAAAAAGAACATATATTTCAAGAAATTTTACAATCCCTTCCCTATGAGCAAAATTAATCAACTTCAAGAATGATTGCTCTTGCACAAAGAAGCAGATAGGAAAATTAGGAAATCTGTTGTTTGATATTTTTCATTTATAATAGTAGTGAAAAGCACCACTAAGCCTCCAAACTTTAGAAAATCACCATAAATTAACCATTAGGTATCATTGAATAAATTTTGACACAAAGTCATATTATTGCACCTAGATACCAGCAAAAATAAACCATATGGTAAAATTTACTGTTAGAGGAGAGTTGTAGTTCAAAGCATCCCCTCTGACTTAAATTTTAATATTTTTGTGCAGAGAAAACCAATCCCATTCTAGGCCTCAAATTTTGAGACTGAAATATATACACCAGTGAGAAGCCACTGTAATCTTGATAGAATTTTTGTAAATTTTTAAATCAGTGTTGTAGTTTAAATCCACTCCAAAAGCATAAATAGAAAAGGAAAATAGAGAATTAGTCAAAGTAATGAATCTTACCCATAATAATTTCAGCAAGGACCTTGATAAAACTTTTCACTAAGACACTAACAGCCACTAGGGTACCAAAATAATCTAACCCCCTAAACTTGACCATACATGATTCTAAATGACTAAGTATACCACCAAAACCTCCAATAGAAGGGTTTAGCCTTATATCCCTAACTTAATCATTTCACCATGCATCATCATTACTAAAATGCATATCATGGCATACATGTATCTTATTCATTGCATTTATTAGAGTGCAACCTCGCTGACGGAGAGTACATGCTCATTCCCGAGCAAGGAGTAGTCCAAGAAGAAGTCCAGGAGCCAGCTCCAGATCCTACCACCGAGGATCTCCCCGCAGCCTCAGCTTTTGAAGGCAAGCCCCGGTTTTATGCATAACCGTTTACATATGCTATGTTACTACATTTAATGTTTGTAGGTTTGTAATGTGCACTTAAGTGTAGGAGTTGCTTGAAACCCTATTTGCATGAACTCAGGATCCCTTTTTGAGATGGATACTAGTATGCTAGGTCGAGTAGCTGCTTTGCTAATCAGGATCTCGGTAGAAGTTGAGTGATTTTTCTAGCACTCGCACGAGGTCAGGAATTGAATGTATTCATCTTCATAATGGGATCTATGATGGTCTATGAACTTGGATCTAGGGTGGATGCCTTGTCCGTGAGACGAAAATGGAATTAAGTATTAAGGTGTGGATACCTGAGTCAAGCGTTTGAAAGTACTAAACACATGCCGGGAAATATGGTAACTGGTAAGCCTAGTACCTAAGTGAAGCTGGGCACGGACTTTCCTTCTCAATTGTCCTGAGATGGGTTCTCCCATGCTAGCTATGGTGTGTACAAAGTGCGGTCACTGCACGGCGGCAGCCGGGGCCAATGGAGCATTGTATTCCAAGGCGGTGAGCCCTGGCCGCGAACGGGGAATCGATGGGGATGGCTGATGTGTGTGGGGACGGAGTGCCTCTACATGTCGTGTGTTTAGGTTTACCTTGCAAGGTTAAAAAATCGATTCGAATCATCTGCTTCTTGCAGCTAATGAGACTGCTTGACCCCTTGTACTGCATTGAGTAAAAAGTGAAATGAGGATTCTTGAGATAACATGTTGATTGTACTAAATGATTGTTACCATGTATGCTTAGAAAGGAGCAAACCTAGCTTAAATAAATATGTTAGAATGGGAAAAGCTAAAATCGTTTTTAGACTCAGCTAGTGCTTTTGGCAAACCAAACCCCTCAGCCAAACAACTGCATGGTCTAGAAGTATAGGAGTAGACTCCTCACACTGGGTAAGTCTAGCTCAGTATTAGTATACTCAGCCTTGCTTATGGCATATTTTTTAGGTACGCTACAGGATGTGGTTGATGGTGTGACTTGGCCTTCCACCCTGCCACCGGGTTGGACGATCAAGTGGGATGCTGTCTCGACACGAGAGGACCGGGAGGAGTAGTGGCTAGGCCTTGCCCTATTCCTCAGCATCGACGTTATCGATTATCTGCTGCATTTTAATTACGAACTTGTTATCTTTTACTAAAACTCCAATTTATGTAATAATTCTAGTACCTTAATTTGTGGTTTCATGTTTATTGTATTTTCTCTGTGCCTCACCTTCGTGTGAGCTAGTGGTATTTGATCCTTGGGAAGTGGCTTTATCGGACTAGATCCGAGGAACTAACGAGTTATTCCGATTTAAGTGTGTTGCTGCCTCCAAGGCGTGACTCGGGCACTTAAGCTGGAATAATTCAGGCGGTTCTGCCACATAGGCCGATCTTTGGCATCCTCGGTTTCACTCTTAGCATCGAAGTATTCACTGTCACTGGAATTTTCAGATATTCCAGCCAATGTGTCATGTGCAATCTTTTCAGCATTAGTCCTCTCCATAGCTTCATAAAACTAGACAGCGCCAGGTCCACAGTCTTCTTCTCACTAGTCATCAAATCAAAACTTGTTGAAATACCAAAGCTCAAACTCGCGAAAAACAAGAGATTTTAAAATAGCAAACATAGTGTGAGCAACTAAAACAGTACAAGAAACGCTTTCAATACGAGCTCATATATATATGCATAGCGCCCCATGGCTTGGTGGGTCCAGCATGTCAGTGACGTTAGCTATTCTAGCGAAGGGAAGGTGTTTTTTTGGACCTTTGGCTAAAGGCCTTCATCCATGTCGCAGTATAAATTTGTTACAATGAAACAAATCAATACTGCAAGGGGCTACTGTTAGGGGCCTTCCTCTTCCGAAGGTCCTCAAAATCGTAACTAATCATATGTTTTCAGTATGACATAGACTGTTACAGGAGGTTTCGGCTCCTGGATAAAAGACCTTCTCTAAATGGCGAAAGTATACATGGAGTAAAGAAGCAGCCTGAAGGTGATAGGAGTAAGCGCAGAAGGTATCGCCAGAGAGCTTCAGCTTGATGAGGTGACGGAGACCAAGGATGACACCGACTTAAAGGGGGAAAAGACCGCTTAACCCATGATAATTTGTATTGTAATCACAAGCAAATATCAAGGGCACGAATGTAATTTTGTTCAGGCTATGTCCCGTGCCTATAAATAGATGAACAGTAGCACCATACTGTTCACGCTGGATTGTAATCACTGATGCGTCATTCTCGTATCCCTACTTTCTGGGAAGCCGAAGGTATTAATGTAACATGAATACTATTGATGTTCATTCATATTCATTGAATATAAATGCCAAACAATATATTGTTATATGTGTATGTTTATTATTTTTATCGCGTTGTATCTCATTGCTTTATCACTTATATTCATTAACTAAAATGATGAAGGTATGTTCTTTATGACCTTCGTTTGAAGATCATTATATCCGAGAGGAAATAATGCTTCGAAGGATGAAGGTCGTTAACCATTAACAATTGTGTTGCCTTGTTCTTGATCTATAGCATCTGAGAACGAGTGACCAACAATATGTTCGGATGCTTGTCGTGATGAACTTGTAATGAAGTTGGATCTTTGTAATGATTGTCACCAAGGTGTGGGTATCCCGTACCACTTGGTGTAGTTATTAATAAAGTCAGTTGTTTAGTTGGGTAATCCCTTTATTTCCACTTCCCTCTTTATCTGAGAAGATGTCAATGAAGATGATCAGTTGTTCAGTGCTATGAAGTCTTGCCATATATCTTTTCTTATGCTAAGAGACTACAGAGTCAGATTTGATGTGTATGTGCTTTCTACAAATGTTTGAGAACAGGCGCCATGGTGCAAGGCGTGCTCAGCAGGAGCAGTAGGCACCCCAGGAGGAGGCAGCTCAGCATCAGTAGTTGCCACCGCCACCCCTGATGACCGTTGAGCAGATGTTCCTGATGCAGACTCAAGTTGTCCAAGTGATTGATCAGACCTTAGCGGCAATGCAGCAAGTGCAGCAGCAGCCACCCCCACCTTAGCCTCAAGTGCAAGTTCAGATGCCACAGGTGCCTAGAGACAAGCGGGCAGAATTCATGTGGCGCCATCCCCATGTCTTTGCCCATTCTGCTGATCCCATGGATGCCAAAGATTGGCTACGTATCGTGGAGCGCGAGTTGCACACTGCTTAGTGCAACGATCGCGAAAAGGTTCTGTATGGTCCACGTCTGCTAAGGGGAGTAGCACAGTCCTGGTGAGAGTCCTACCTCGCCACCCATGCTAACCCTGAAGCCATCACTTGGGAGGAGTTCAGGGACAACTTCTGTCGTTACCATGTGCCTGAAGGACTGATGATAGTAAGGAAGGAGGAGTTTCTAGCTTTGAAGAAGGGTCCCTTGTCTGTCAGTGAGTACAGGGACAAGTTTCTACAGCTGTCATGTTATGCACCAGAAGATGTCAACACGGATACTAAGAGACAGTACCGTTTTCTAAGAGGTTTGGTTGACCCCCTTCACTACTAGCTAATGAACCACACTTTCCCTACCTTCCACCATTTGATCGATAGAGCAATCATGACGAAAGGAAGCGTCAGGAGATGGAGGACAGGAAACGCAAGATTGGTGGGTCTCAGGCCGGGAGTAGCAGCCACCCCCGTTACTCAGGCAACCCACTTCAGCAATTCAAGCAAGGTCACCAGCATCAGGGTCAGCACCAGCAGCAGCATTAGAGGTAGTTTCCTCAGCAGCAGCAGCAGTACCGTCAGAACAACTAGCAGGGAGGAAATCAGTACTAGCGTCAGAACAACCAGGCAGCTCGCCTTCCTGCCCTAGCAACCAACCAGAACAATCAAGTAGCTCTAGCGCAAGTAGGAGGCTGTGCATGCTTCTATTGTGGGGAACAAAACCACTGGGCAAAGCACTTTCCAAAGAAGGCAACTCAGCAATCGCCAACAGTCAATACCCCAGCAAGACAAGGAGCACCACAACAAGCACTAGGAGGCCATGGTCAGGCTTACAACCGTGGAAAGGTGAACCACCTGGAGGCCGAAGCAATCTAGGATCCTCAGGACGTGGCAGTAGGTATGTTTCCAGTCGAATCTCATCCAGCAAAAGTATTATTTGACACTGGTGCCACACATTCTTTTGTTTCTACATCATCGGTAGAAGCACATAACATCCCCATAGAACCAGTGATTGCATCTTTAAGAGTTAATTCTGTTGGGGGAAAAGTTCAATCTGATAGGATTTGTCCGAATCTAAGGATTGAAATAAGGGGGATAGACTTCTCCGCTAACCTAGTAGTAATGGGTACTCAAGGGTTAGATGTCATCCTAGGGATGAATTGGCTACACAGAAACAAAGCCACTATCAGTTGTGACAAGAGAACAGTCAAGTTGGTGTCCCCATCCGGAAAGGAAGTAGTAACTAAGCTATACTTGCCTAAACTAGAAGAAGGAGCATGTCACTATTTGTTAGTAGATGACAAGGAGGCCAACCCAATTGAGGATATTAGGATTTGAGCGCGCGGTGAGACTAAGGGAAATGACCCACACTTAATATGGAGTAAACCCTTCATCTCGAGGGTTGAATATTTTTCCAAATGTATCGAAGCTAAACCACTTACCAAGGATCAGGTACCATTTGCTCACACAAAAGTGAGGCACAGAGAAATACAATAAAGCATAATACCACAAATTAAAATAAGTACTTAGAGTTATTACATCATCATCGGAGTTTTAAAATAGTAAGCATTGTTCTTGTTGTAGCAGAAATTAACTAACGATAAATAAAGAGTGAGGCGAATCCTAGTCCATCACTCCTCCAGGTGATCTCCTGCTGAGGCAGGGTTCCACTCGACTGTCCAACCTGGTGGCAAGGTGGATGGCCAAGTCAACCCAGAAACCATATCTATCACACCCAGGTTTTAGGGGTCCAAAACCCGAGCGCGAAATATACACCAGGTGTGCTGGGACAAAGTCACACATATGATGAATAGTGGTACAGAAATGAATGTCACATCTTTACTATATAATAGGGGTGATGAGGACATCACCTGCAACATGAGTACGACTACACCACCAGCACCTCCACATCAAGCGCCACTTCCTTCATTAGCTGGGCCAATCACTCGGGCCCATGCCAGAGATCTTAACTTCATCATGCTACTGAAGAATGAGGGCCCAGAAGAATAGACGACCAGCCCAACTACGGCCCATAGTGGACGACCTAGGGTTGGCCGCCACTAGGGGCTGCGCCCCCTCTCTATTTATCCAGGAGCTGCAATCTTGGGAGTTTGCGTGAAGAAGTGGAACCCGTGGGGCACTTGCCAGGGACTCGATAGGCGGCATGAACATGAATCAGCAACATTTGCTTGGTGTTCTAGTTGATTCGGTAATCGTTCTCTAGTTTGCTATTTTTTATTACTTGATTGGGTCGATGGATTGAATAGATGTATTAATCACGATGATTATCTTGATTGAAGCATAAACATGTCGTAGTTATATTAGATGGTTGCCAAAATATCTTGTTGTATGTGAGGACATGATTGTGGTGTACTAGTGTCGTGAGGTAAAGCTTAGGTTTAAAATGCTGGTTACGTAGGAGTACTCAAGCGGACGTATCTGTTGAGTATGTTCAAATTGGTTTTACTTATGAAGTGTGGTGAATTAGTGGCCTAAAAATAGATTTAGTATTTTAAGAGATTATTCGATAAGTTGTCAATGTTGATTGTGTTGGACAGTGAGGTCGAAGCCTTGCCTTAGTAATCGTTACGTTGTATTATATCGATGGTTAGAATGCCCTAGTGGAATATAGGTTATTGCCCAAGTTAGATTGGAAGTAAATAAGACCAATAGGTTAATTCAATGGTAATCTAAGAATTAAGTGCGAAAGAAACGCTTTAGGTCTTTCGATTTAAAGATTATGGTCTGGTGGTAGTCTTTAATGTCTGATGAGGTTCTACTTGCTAAAGCGAATGATGTGATGTCATGTTAATTATTGTGCTAAACAAGTTAACCTAGAGAATTAGTTAAAAAAGTTAATTAAACAATTTCTATGCTTATTCCAAGTTTGAATGTCGAGGGGTAGCAAGTCTAAGTGTTATGATGTATCGATGTTATGCTATAGTTGAGGCTTGTGTTTAGTTATTATTGTTTGATATTTGAGTTAAGTCTGATTATCTCAAAGATTATGATTACCATAAAATCATAATTACCTAATGTGTGCTCATAAAAGTTGTGATTCTTTGCTATGTATTTGTCCTCTTTGGTGTAAATATCTATCTCCCGCTTTTCCTCTAGTTTCCATTCATGTGCATGATGCATCTCATTAGGTGAGCTAATTGAGCATGTGATGCGGAAGATGACCCAAGTCGACCCCAAGATGATGTAACGGGTGGGTTACTCCACAAGGTGATGCTGATGGATGAACCTAAAAAAATGGATGACCTGATCAAGTGCCAAGACAAAGGATGATCGTCAAGTGATCGACGTCTAACAAACACTAACCTAGTGTTATCCAGGCAAGCCCCGGTGCATTATCCCTTGCGTTTTAAAATCTTTATCACCTTATATGATGCATTAGGTGATAGGAGTTGTGTGCTAAACAATTGATGCATTTCCTTCCTTGGAAAATTTATCACCATTCCTTGATCCCCTTTTATAAAAAGGATTTTTATGATGGTTAGGCTTGCTTTAGAAAAACAAAATGTTTTGTTTTAAAACAAAAGGTGATGCTTCAAGTGGGATGAGAATTTTTACAAAGAAAAGAATTATGATGGTGAATTCATCAGGGCCCTGATGGGTTCAACATCTGAAAAGATGTACCTCTGCCAGGTACCAAACTTTGTGTTTTAAATAATAAAGATGAGACCGGGCGGTTGACTTGCACGAGAAGGAAGTCTCGGTGTAATGTCTCTGTCTGAGTCGATTAAGGATCGAGTCGATGTAGGCTTGATGATTGAGGACCTTTTAACTAGCCACATGTCTCGTCAAGGGTAAGCTTTGCCTCGGTCGGACCAATACCAGAAAGGCCACCACACAATGGGAGTGGAGAGATGGCGAGAGTAGCGTGTACCCTCCGTGGCAAGAGGCTAGACGGTGGTGTATCTGTGCTCTCGGTTGGCGTGAACCCGGTCTGGTCTTGAGAAACCTGGTGGTGAGTTGACATATGCAAGGGTTAAGTGCTACATATGTCATGTGGTTGGAGATCCTAGCTGGTTATTAATCAATTCGAATCGCCGTTACTTCTCAGACATGAAGACTTGGTCACTACCCTACACATAGCAATCTAGTGAACTGAAGGGATGATAAAAAGATGGCTAGTGTAGGCCAAGTGTTTGAACTAGGATAGAAAGAACTCTAGATGCAGGTAACTTTACTTAACGTGACAAGTAAAATGAATTCTTAAGGATCCACGCATAGTAAGCTTTTCTGCAAAAAGATTCTTTGAATCTTGATAAACTTTACCTTAATTCCCAAAAGCCATCATATCCTTGAGAGTCTTTTTCTTTAGACAGGTAAGACTTGCGAAAGTACACTTCGTACTCAGGGTTTTCGAACCCATGTTGTTGCAAGTACTAGATTTGTACTGTTGTGGATGGTGTTAAGCGTCTGTGGGCACGACCTTCTTATAGGTTAAAGTAGCTCTTCTATACTTCTTATTGAGGATTGTCATTAAGCTAGCATATATTTCAAACTTATAAATAATTTTATAACATTTCAAAGTTTATTGCTTTGAACCACTTTTGTAACCACTCCGATAAATATAATGTAAATTTGTTGTAACTTGTAACTTTTTGTAATAAAGAAAATCCGCTGCAAAATGTTGGTGTGTGATTTGTGTTTACTTAATCTTGCGATCCTGGTTGTAAGTGGTTTATTCGGGGGTCCTTGGGACACTCGGACGGATCCTGTTAAGTTGTCTGGTGCACATGCATAGCCGTCTGAGGTCTTTGAGACAAGGTCAGGTGCATGTGGGTCTAATAACTTGGGAGGTTCTGCCATAGTTGGTATCGAAGCAAGATTAAGTTTATAGGTCACATACGTATTTTCCAAACGAAGTTTTGGTTTTGGAAAACCCATTTTCAACTAAACACATTATTTGGTTTTTGAAAAAAAACTACAGATTTGAAAACTACAATGCTAGCGACATCCTCTGTTAAGACCTAAATTAAGGACTATCAGGTGGCTTAGATTAAAACACTAACCCACAGCCGGGGGGATATTGCGTACATGTGTAATGTTGTTCTTGAAGCCATTCAATTTTGAATGGATCGACGCTCAAGGTAAGGTGAGATGTGAGAGCATGACCGAACAAACGTCGGTCTAGGGGAGAGTGTAAAAAAACACTTGATTATATACATGTTCTACATATGTATATACGAAAGCTATGATGTGGAGTAGTTACTTTTCTGGGATTCAGTACCCCATGGATGTGTATGGGTATACAGACATGGGAATACTGAGAAATGTAATGTACTTGTAACGACGCACCTACGCTCAGGTAAAAAGGTGAGTTACCATAATGAGTTGCCCTATGGTTAAAGTGTGGCAGCGGCGCCTATGAGTGGCTTGGCGCTTAATGAAGAGCTGGCCTCCATATAGAAATATATGGGAGTATAAACTGCGATAAACTGTTATGTGTGAATTGCATCATGGGAAATTGGGTTATGATGGAATCTTCTGCAGGTACACTAACCTCGAAAACGTATGCGTAGCTGACGACTAGCCATATACCGAGAGAGACGTAAGTATGCCACCGATATAGAACGCTATTGCCACATCATGTTGGCAAAAATTTGAGAGGGCGAATAGGACGAGCATGCATCCTGATTGTTGCATCGTGTTTGTCCCATGTGCACTAAAATGCTTCTCTCACCTTTATTCCAAAAATTGGTGATTGTAGATAATGTGGTGTCTTAGAGAATACGTGTTTAGATGGCTTCTAGCTTTTCTTAATTTGACCATTAGTGCAAATTGTGTTTGCTCATGTGCTTGATGTGCCGATAGAATGTTTGTGACATGTTTGCCTAAACCGAAAATTAGGCCATGTTCTTATTTAGTGAACTATGACCCAAATTTGATTTTTCCGTTATCCCTTCATGACCAAACTCATACCAATAAATACTTAGATAATTTCTTTGTTGGACATAAAGTGTACCCGGGCTTAAAACAAGAATATCGAGTCATGTTTCCTTCCAAAATCATTCCCTTGTTCGATCTATGCAAACTGTTGTTTCTCTTCTACTTTGTATCTTCTTGGGGACCATGTCGATATTTTATCAACCTAACCCAAGAAAGACATGTCTGATCATTTTCTTGAGTTTGATGCCTTTGGTTCCCTCATATCTATCGAAGGCATACCAACTTAATCTTATGATTGTTTTCCCTCCGTATCTAATAGATATTAATCCATGACCTTGTGATCTCTATGATGGGCATAGAAATATTCTTGAGCTGAAATAACAGTCTCCCATCGTACTTCTTCATCAACCAATTTAGGTTATGGCCATGTCTTGTTTGTTTCATCGGGCCATGATCTATTTGGCTCTCTACTTGTAACCATTTTTACAAGTGGAGTCTATTTTTGAATATTGTCATCTTTGCCCAGTCTATTTGCGATGTGTGAGATTTCTTATTGATTACGTCTGATAATGGTGTTATAACTAAAATCGATGGTGCCACAACGAACCCGAGGGCCTCCTATGGACGATCGACACATGGATGCACTGCTTAGCATGCGCTGGTATCACGGTTAGTAGTCATAATCCATTATGAGACTATACCAATATGTTATCTCTTCACAAATTGTTCTTACCACGTGAGGTTCATTATTGGTGCCAGTTCGGTAATGGTGTCCTAATTAATGACTTATGGTGCCACGTAAAGCCGAAAGTCTCATGTGGCGGCCGACACATGGTAGTGTTGTTCGGTACGCTGGTATCAAATTCTCTGGTTATAATCCATTATGGAACTACACTGATATGTTATCTTCCATAGATCTCTTCCTTGAAACAATTTCTATGTTGTTTAACAAGTGATCAAGCAACATCTATCATCTCTGTTGGATCAAAAGGGCATCCCACTTTCATGTGTGGTCTCTTTTCTTTTGATCTTGGTAATGACTACACATACAAGTTCCCTTTACATCCTTTGTGTAAAGGTGAAGCCTTGAAGCTTTTTAGTATTGAAAGACAACTGATTGGTTCTCTTCATGGAGAAAGTAATCTACCACTAGGAGTTTGTTCATTCACCAACAAAATGATAGTCAGTTCATCTCGCATGAAGAAATGGATGAACAATTTGACCGATGGATTTTTATCCAAATACATGACCTCCTGCTAGTAAAAGTGAACTCTCGACCATTGGATTGCCGATGGGTACTAAGAGGATGTACCCAATGTCAAAAGTAGTTCAACAAGTTGGTTCTACTAACTTGTAACTGCCCCATGAACAAAGGTTGATGTTGGTGACTTGCTCTCAAATGCTATGATTTAAGAACAAGGCAACACAAAAATAGGTTAATGCTTAATTGCCTTCGTCCTTCGAAGCGTTATTTCCCTGGGGGTATAACAATCTTCGGACGAAGGTTATGAAGGACGTACCTTCATCATTGCAACATAAATCAATGAAGACGAAGCATATGAAACATAGTAGCATGGATAATTACATGACATCATAATATATCTTTTCTTTTATATACTCAGGAATGAATAAGGATAATATCAAATTACATTTGTACCTTCGGCTTGATTGAAGGCAAAGGTACAAGCGTGATGCATAAGCAAGTACAAGTTAGCTTGAACAGTACGGGAGTATTGTTCATCTATTTATAGGCACAGGGCAGCCTGTGTAAAATTACATTTATGCCCTTTTTACTATTGACTTGATGACAATCCAATGAGGACTAAATAGCCTTTTCCCCTTTAAGTCGGTTCCCTTTTCTGTCGTTGAGCCGAAGCTTCCTTGCGCATAGCTTCAGAACTAGTTCATCGTTTGTCCTGACCCTGCTTTTCATATTGTGTACAGTTTTATCCCAAGTCCGAAGGTTCCTGAACATATATTACACTTGGGAAACGTTGTTAGTCATATTTTTGAGGACCTTCGGAAGACGAAGGCCCCCAACAGTAGCCCCTTGCAGTATTAATTTGTTATAACAACGAATTTAGACTGCGACATGAACGAAGGCCTTAAGCCGAAGGTCCGAAAAAAACACCTTCCCTTTGCTAGAATAGCAATAGTCAATGACAGACAGGGTCCACCAAGTTGCAACGCACTAGGCATATAAATATAAACCATAGCGACAACATTTGGTACGCTATTGCCACTATTTGCGTTATTTTCTCAAAGTTTTTAGCTCGTGCTCACTAGCTCTCGCCTGATTTCGAAGCTTCTTGAGCTTCGGTTTAAAGTCATGTTTTCACCATGTCTGAGGAAAAAATATCTGAGGAAAAGAAAGTTGTTGTGAAGGTGAAGTTGACTGAAGAGACGAAGCTGTTTGAGGAGAAGAAGGTTGTGGATCCTTATATTGCTGGATTTGTCGAGTCGATGGAAAAGACAAACACGGAGAAGATTACTAAGGAGATACTGTAAGGTTTATCTGAAGATACTAGTGATAGCGATAGCTATGATGTGGAAAGTGGGGATGAAGATTCTGAAGATCGGCCCTGGCAGCCAAGCCATTCTGTCTTCGGAAAATCGACCATTAAGCAGAGTCATCTTGAGAACATGAGAGGAAGGTACTTTCGGGACATGTCTATTGTGAGGGCTACTGGAGACAACAACGTCCCTGCCCCTGAGGAAAACGAAGTTATAATTTACCGAAGCTTCTTCAAGGTTGGACTTTGGTTCCCTTTGAGCAAGTTTGTAGTTGAAGTCTTGAAAACCTACCAGATCTTCCTCCATCAGATCACCCTCGAAGCCGTAATAAGGATGGGGCTTTTTTTCTGGGCAGTAAGGAGTCAAGGGCTAGAGCCAAGCGCAAAATGCTTCTGCAACATGCACGAACTTTTATATGAGACGAAGGCCATTGGTAAAGAGCAGTACCACAACAACTTTGGTTGTTATGGATTCGTTGCTTGTCCCAACGCAAGCCACCCAGTGCCAACATTTCGGAAGAGATGGCCTAGGGCCTGGATGGAAGAGTGGTTTTATGTGAAGAATGATCTGAAGACGAGAGAAGACAAAAAAAAGAAATCATCATGCGCCTCATCTGGTCCCGCTTCGGCCTTCGAAGGCCGAAGGTCGAAATTGATGACGCCGCCGAAGTGCGTCAAAAGGCATTCAGCACTGTTTGCTCCTTCATTGGCACAAGGGATTTAATTCAAGAACATATAGCCTTCAGGTATGGCCGCTTGTGGAAAGCTGGGAAATGCCAAAGGAGACCATCACTGACTCTAGCGAAGGTGGTTTGGTTCGGCTGAAGTATACCTTTAGGTTTGGGGATAAGTTTATGAACCAAATGATGACTGGCTGAAGTGCATTGAAACTACTAGCGACGAGTTACTTGGGGTGTATTCCAAGACCGAGGACAATGCCTTGTTCGTAGCCTTCGGGGGTCGGAGTAAGAAAAGATTGAACAGGATATTCGATGATGTTGGCTTCGTATACCCTGACTATTGTTACCCGCTACGAGGGCAAGGGGTAAAAAGAAAGATTGCTGCTTTGGGAAAAGTTGCTGCTTCAGCTATCATAGCTGAGCCGAAGGGCAAGAAGATGAAGGTTCTGACTCACCAGCCACGTTACATTGAACCAGCCGCGATACCTGAATTTGGCGAAGGGGCCACTTCAGCTGCCAAAACAAAAGAAACTGTTCCATCTGCACAGAGCACTGAAGAGCTGGCTGTAATGCCAAAGTTACCTTCAGTTGAGCTAGTTGAGACGAAGGCTGATAAGGCTAAAGGGCCAAAAATTGAAGAAATAGCAAAAATGCCAGAGATTTTGATCCCTCCAACAGAGGCAACAGTGCCGAAGGCGCAAAAGGGTTCCGCCGCTACTCCTAAGAGGAGAAGGATGGCGAATGTGCTGGATGTTGTGTTAGAAACAACAAAAACCTTGAGTCCTGCTCTCACAAGGAAAGTTGCCAAAGCTGCCAAAGCGCAACCCAAAGCTGATACTAAGCAGGCAGAAGTCGAAGCTGCAGCAACTCAGGCTGAAACCGAAGCTGGGCCTTTAGAGCCCACCGAGATGGAGCCTGCTGACCCTAAGGAAAAATCAACAGGGCGGATTGCAACTAAAAAAATCGAAACTCCTGCTCCTGAAGCTTCGAACAAAAGTATTGACTATATTATTCGTCATGCTTCGGGAAAGGTACTATCCCAAGAAGAGATGTTAGAAGCGCAACACTATGCCCAAAAATTGAAATATCCAAAGGGGGCACTAGTGTTTAATGGGAGTGGCGAAGAAGACTTTTTGTACTATCTCCCAAATAACAAAGAAATATTCGTTTGCCAGGAGATAGGTAAAAGCATCGGATTCCCGAAGTTGGAAGATGGTCTTTCGATTTTATCGAAGGACGAACTTGCTGACAGCCTAGCGTATAATAGCATAAAGGTACAAAAGCTAATTTTGTATTTGAAAATGAAATATTTTTTGTGCTATGCTTAATTATGTCCCCCTCTTGCAGGGCTTAATTCTTAGCAATGCGCTTAGGGCACAAAAAGATATTGAAGATGAAGGCTATATAATGGCTCTGAACAACCTTTGCTCAAAGGTGATCGAATTAAGAAATGAAGGTCTTGAAAAAGACAAAATCTTAATTTCATTGGTAAACAAAGTGAAAGAAGACGAAGCTAGTTACAAGGCTCAGGCCGAAATCCAAAAAACTGAAATTGAAGACCTTCGGAAACAGCTGGCAGAAGCTAAAGAAAAATGCACACTCGCAGAAGCTAACCGAGATATCAGCGAATATTGGAAAATATATTTAGAGAAAAATGTTGAAGAACTTCGCACATCCAAGGAAAGATGCTTTGAAAATCCTTGGAGTGCGTGAAGAAAATAAAAGGCAGTTTCGCCAACGTGGGTGCCTATTCTACCGAAGAAAACTTCATACGAGGCGATCCCGAAGGTGTTATTGAATGGATAAGTGGGGAGGCTGAGACCTTTAAAGAAATCTTGAGTGATCGCGGGGATGCCTGTGCATTTTCCGGTGCGCGGGGGATTTCGGCTATCTTGGAGAAGGCGGGATGTGATCACATCAAGACCATGGCCCAGGCCGAAGCTGCCTTCTCCGCAGATGACACAAAGGATCCTTTAGCTGAAGCGACCTTAATGGACGGAAAATTCTATAATGATGTCTGGGTGAATGGTGGCCGAGAGATGGCTCATGAAATTATAAAGAAAAGTGAAAAAGACACCCATGACACCCGGATGAAAGTGAGACAAGCTGAAGAAGCTGCAGAGCGTGAAAGACGTATAGGTAATATCTTTTGATGTTCATCTTCGGCATTTGTTTCTGTGGCTTCGGACTAATTGATTTTTCCCACTTCAGCTGAATTATCTCTGCCACCGGAACCATTAGATCCCCTGGCCGATCCAGAAAAGAAGGAAGCACTGGAGATCGTTAATATGGTTGAATCTATCGTTGATGAAGTCGTCAATAAGTTGTTAAATGAAATTGCAGAGAAAGTCCTAAAAGAAGACTAGCACTTATTGCGAAAACATTTTCAAATGGTCAATGCAAGAGACACTGGAATAAACATTGTGCTCTTATTGTAACGAAGCTGTAATATTTGACGTGTGTAACTTTGGATTGAATATGTAAATTATTGTAACTTATTTCTTTACGATGTATGAAACTTTCATACATACCATTTTTGAGCCTTGGGCAAAAAAACACCTTCCCTTCTTTTCATGCTTCGTGAAGAAAGAAGATCCGTGGTTCGCAAAAATAAAGACATTCTTGCTTCGCAAAGAGAGATCCCTCGTTTACGTGTAGGCTGATGAGGCTGTAATTCGAAGCTTACTTCATGTAACTTTGACAGAATATTTTCCGAAAATCGGCTCTATATTCCATTCTTCTGTCATTGATGCAATATGATGTATGATGTGATGATATGTGAAATTATGTGATGATATGATGCAAAATGATAATGATGCGGAGGACACATACTCACACTCCCACACTGGAACACACAATCTCTGCATTCCCTTAGGAACGACCGGAATCTCTTTGCCGTTTATTTTTCGGCTTCACCGTTTATATTTCGGTGTAAGTTCTGCATCCCCTTAGGAACGTCTTTTGAACTTCTTTGCTTTCTATTTCGGCGGTATAAGTTCTACATCCCCTTAGGAACGACTTTTGAACTTCTTCGCCTTATATTTCGGCGGTATTTGGCTCTGCATTCCCTTTGGAACGACTTTTGAGCAGAAAACTTACACTGCGCTCCCTTAGGAACGACTTTTTTGTAGCTTCGGTAAAACTTATGCTGCGCTCTCTTAGGAACGACTTTTTGCAGCTTCGGCAATTTTTAGCTCTGTATTCCCTTGGGAACGACTTTTGTAGCTTTGGCAATTTTCAGGTTTCGTAAGTCTGTGAAGAAGATATATTCCATCTAGATAGAAGCAAAAATTATTACAAGAGCTTAAAACTAGATTTACATTGTTTATTCCTTATTAAAAAAACAAAATGACATAGAACATAAAAGTATTTCAGAGGGAGGATATCGCTCAATAAATATGCTTTGATTCTGGCACAGTACTGTTGACTGTACGAGCTTTGAATTCCTCTCTGAATTCGCTTTGCTGTTGAGAGTGCTGGCACCCTTCTGGCTGCTGGCTTCGAGAATGTGTAGGTTGCAGTGGTGGCGGCGGTGGAAGCTGAGGCCAAGAAGCCTAAGAATGGCTAGCTGAAGCAACAGAGGCTGCAGGATGATTGCCCACATATTCTGGTATGTAGGGAGATTGGCACGAAGAAGTGTGTAAGACCTACTTCGGTTGATTCTGTCGAGCTTCGGCTTCTGCGATCTCCTTTTGCTTCTGGATAGTGATTTGGCACATTCTTGTAGTATGGCCCTTGTCCTCACCACAAAATAGGCAATAGATTTTCTTGGGGTGGTCCCCATATCTTCCTCCGAAGCCCCTGGCGCCTCTGCCCCTTAGAGTTGGTGGCCTAAAGGAGCTTTGCTGCTGCCTCGAAGACTATGAGGTGTACTGTGGCCTCTAAAGCTGGCTTCCTTTGTCGTCATTCTGACTGGAGCTGTGGATTGATCTGACATGCCTAGGGTGGATTCTTCCTCTGAAGCCCCTGGTCATCTCAGAGAATCTGTAAGCTTCCTCCCTTCTTTGGCGGAAGTCGTTGTCAGCCCGGATATACTCATCCTTCTTCTGAAGCAGCTTCTCCAAAGTTTGTGGGGGCTTCCTGGTGAAGTATTGAGCCATAGGTTTTGGCCGAAGACCCTTGATCGTGGCCTCAATGACAATTTCATTGGGCACTGTGGGCGCTTGTGCCCTTAGCTGCAAGAACCTTCGGACATATGCCTGAAGGTATTCCTCATGGTCTTGCGTGCACTGGAACAAAGCCTGAGCTGTGACTGGCTTCGTTTGAAAGCCTTGAAACTGGTAACCAGCATGTGCTTTAGCTTTTGCCATGATGTGATCGTCCCTAGCCGAAGAGAAGAGTACCATGTCTCGGCCATGCTTCGGACTGCCATGACAAAGGATTTTGCCATGACTGCAGTGTCGCCCCCGTACGAAGATATAGTTGCTTCGTAGCTCATTAGAAACTGCTTCGGATCTGAGTGCCCATCATACATGGGGAGCTGAGGTGGCTTGTATGATGGGGGCCATGCTGTAGCCTGCAGTTCTGCTGATAGAGGAGAAGCATCATCAAAAGCAAAATTTCCATGATGGAAATCTTCATACCAATCATCATCATTGTAGGAATTGTCTTGACGAAGCTCTCTCTGTGGAGATCTTCGGTCCTGGTCATCTTGGGTGAGATGACGCATTTCCTGAGCAGCTTCATCAATCTTCCTCTGTAATTCGGAGAGACAAAGCATCTTCTCCTCTTCCTCTAGACCTGTTGATGAATAGCTTCGAGGTCTCTTATCTCCTGGTCCAACTCATCCTCCTGGAGTGTTGGACTTGTAGCCTTCCTCTTTTGGGTTCGGGCTTCGCGCAGCGTATCCTGGTTGACGTCTAGTGGTTGCAGCGTAGCCCCTAGCCCTAAAGCTTTCTTCGGCGGCATGACGAAGGTCACAGCTTGCCGAAGGTGGTCGAATGAGTTCACCGCTGGTGGGCGCCAATGTTGGTGACTTGCTCTCAAATGCTATGATTTAAGAACAAGGCAACACAAAAATAGGTTAATGTTTAATGCTCTTCGTCCTTCGAAGCGTTATTTCCCTGGGGGCACCTTCATCATTGCAACATAAATCAATGAAAGACGAAGCATATGAAACATAGTAGCATGGATAATTACATGACATCATAATATATCTTTTCTTTTATATACTCAGGAATGAATAAGAATAATATCAAATTACATTTGTACCTTCGGCTTGATTGAAGGCAAAGGTACAAGCGTGACGCACAAGCGAGTACAAATCAGCGTGAACAATACGAGAGTACTGTTCATCTATTTATAGGCATAGGGCGCAGCCTGTGTAAAATTACATTTATGCCCTTTTACTATTGACTTGATGACAACCCAACGAGGACTAAAAAGCCTTTTCCCCTTTAAGTCGGTTCCCTTTTCTGTCGTTGAGCCAAAGCTTCCTTGTGCATAGCTTCGGAACTGGTTCATCCTTCGTCCTAACCCTGCTTTTCATATTGTGTACAGTTTTATTCTGAGTCTGAAGGTTCCTGAACATATATTACACTTGGGAAACGTTGTTAGTCATGTTTTTGAGAACCTTCGGAAGACGAAGGCCCCCAATAGTTGAGTTTAGAGATCGTTTTGTCGAGTTGTCTAAACTCACTTTGGTTTAACCTATCCTAAGGAAGTACTTGCGAGAATCAAGTCAAGTCGACTGATAACCACCTAATCATCGTTATAGCGGTGTTTCGATCGCCTCACATGTGATTTTCTCATGTGTGATTAAGTCGGTCCATGTTAGTGCTTGAAAAAGTGGATTGATCGCGAAGTCAACATCTATAGATCCCTTCACTGGTGATTTTTTGAGTCTCTATCATTTTTCTTGGACTTGGATTCTCTGGCTAACACGAGTTAACTGTGATGTTGTTCAACATCCACACTCGTCTTATGTGCTATGAATCCTAATGACCACTTGTTGGTAAACCTCTTTTGTGTGTTTTACCCAAGAGGTTGCAACAAATTTTGTTTGGGTAAAGTCGCATATCTACCGCTTGCCCAACAGACTCAGATAGTACAGTGTCATCAGAAAAAGCAAACTACACACATGGAACCTTATGTGTTCTTCTAGCAGACATCACCTCTACTGGTGGACATCTCCAAATTAGCTTACAATGATACATGCTATATCCACTAGAGAAACCACATCCTAAGATACTCGCCTTTGCTTGGAACTGTCTTATGATTATCGCTGATATGGACAAGGGTTACATGCTTCTCTACTCTTAAAGGTTTTCGCTCCGAATCTCGGGACGGGATTCTTTTAAGGGGGCAGGGCTGTAACACCCCAGGTGTTTACTTCTCGTGCGACAGCGAGTATGGACTAAAGCACGGGATGTCGATGAGGATAGTAATCTCAATATTCTGGTCATTTTCGCCTATCACGATTTTAATATCGCATTTGTTTCTTGCTATTTAGACTCTTCCTAAAGTTTTAGCGAAATTCAGAACGTAATTGTTCCGAAAATTTGCGAGTCCTGTGCCTATTTAAAATTCATCAATTGCGCAATACGAGTCTGGAAACTTCACTCAGTCTGGTGATTTTGACCTAAATAAATTTATTAGAACCGAACTCAATAGGTTATTTGGACTTGAACTAACAAAAATCAGAACAACAGTTAGTCGATTCGCTTTTCTATTTAAAATCAAAGAAAAACAAGGTGTAGGATTGTTAATCGAATTGTTATCAAATCGAATATTTAAATATCGGGTCAAAATTCAACTGAACCCAATTGGAATCAACCGTAGTCCAAAAATATATCAAAGCCAAAATCAGTTCAATTCGGTCTGTTGATTCTCGCTCAGATCTACAACCTCAGATATAAATAACTGGTTTAAATTTATCTGATTCCCGCAACCTTCACCAAATCAAATATTGTCTAAACACTGTAGCCTGACTCAATTTGGCTCTTCCAAACCTTAATTCTGGATCCGTGATATATTGGCATGCACTTTTGGTATAGAGAGAAAATGGACAAAAAAAGAAAAGAAAATATCTTTTCTATCCTATCCCCACGCCGCCCTTTCTCTGATTTTTTACCCTGCCGTCCTCATCTCCTTCGTATCCGGTCTCCTCCCCATCTTCTTCAAGCCACTGGATTTTTCTCTCTGGCACCTGCAGCGCTCGTCGGTCGCTCCAGCCATGGAGCTCCTACGCGCGCTCCACCTCGTCCATGGCGTCGCGGCCTCCCAGCTCGCCAGCGCCCCTCTCTGCTCACCTCCTTCTACTTCTCCCTCGTCGAGGGCTCGCTGGCGCTGTCCCTCCCTCGCTCACCATGCTCTCGGCCCTCACCAGCCTCTACCTACACTACAACGCCCTGAGCGGGGAGATACCATGCGAGCTCAGCGCCCTCCCTGGCCGTGTCGAGCTCTACCTCGGCGTCAACAACCCCTCCGACCCCATCCCCGACAAGCTAGATCGAGCTCCTCCCTCACCGTAGCCCCCAGGTCACCACCCCATGGCTGCAGCTCACTGGACTGCATCCTGATTTTCCTTGAGTTGGTCGTTGTATCCCCGCGAACTTTGCCAGTCATGTGCGCGCCCCTGCTTCCCTTGCTCCTGCTGCTCGCCGTCGGGCCGGCCTTCCCCATCTCCCTCGCCTTCAATTCCCTGGCCATCGCGCCCGTGTGCCTCCCATCGTCGGCTGCCTTGAGCTCGCCCCTACGCTCGGACCTTCCCTCTCGGCCATGGTGTTTGTCGGCCGCGACTCACATCTCTGGACGTGCCAAGCCATTAGAGCTATAATTGTGGCTCCCTAGTGCTCGGATTCGACCACTGCCCACCTCTCTACCTTGGTCGAGCACGGCTCTTAGCGTCGTCTCTCCCAGCTTGATTCCTCTAGCAAACCGTCGCCACGCTCGGCCACCAGCTGAGCCTCTCCTTCCCCATCTCAGGTCGACGACCGTCACGGCAAGTGCTCATCGGAGGATGAGTGCAAGCTCCTCTGTTGGGCTCGCCAGCCGTCGTTGTCTTGTCCGCGCTAGCACGCGTCCATGGTCGCGTTCGCCGAGTTCGCCAACGCTCTGTTGCGAGAGCGCCAAACTATACCTATAAAGCCTCACCGGTGAACTCCGTCACCGTCCTTTGGTCTCAGCTCGCCCCAGCACTCGTGCTTGCTCTCGGATCGTGTTGGCGCTCGCTCGCCTGCTCGTCGTCACTACTACACGCTCGCTCCTCGTCCATCGGGCTTTGGCGTGCTCGCGTTTGCCGTTGAGTCATCGAACCCCGTCCTCCCTTGATCGACTCACAAGCAGACTCCTAGATCCGCGTCCTACTCGCTGTCGATTTCCCACGCCTATGACAGTAGTGCTCGCTCCTCAGATCCTCGTCACTGGTCTTCAGTCCTTGTCAGTCGCTGACGTGCAGCACACCTCGGTCTCGTGCTTGCCTTCGATCCTCGCTGCAATGTTGGGAGTTTGAGTGAAGAAGTGGAACCCGTGGGGTGCCAGGGACTCGGCAGGAGGCATGAACAAGAATCAGCAACGTTTGCTTGGAGTTCTAGTTGATTCGGTAATCGTTCTCTAGTTCGCTTTTTTATTACTTGATTGGGTCGATGGATTGAATAGATATATTAACCACGATGATTATCTTGATTGAAGCATAAACATGTCGTAGTTATATTAGATGGTAGCCAAAATATCTTGTTGTATGTGAGGACATGATTGTGGCTACTAGTGTCGTGAGGTAAAGATTAGGTTTAAAATGCTGGTTACGTAGGAGTACTCGAGCGGACATGTCTGTCGAGTATGTTTAAATTGGTTTTACTTATGAAGTGTGGTGAATTATTGGCGTGAAGAATAGATTCAGTATTTCCAGAGATTATTCGATAAGTTGTCAATGTTGATTGTGTTGGGTAGTGAGGTTGAAGCCATGCCTTAGTAATCATTACGTTGCATTATATCGATGGTTAAAATTCCCTAGTGGAATATAGGTTATTGCCCAAGTTAGATTGGAAGTAAATAAGACCAATAGGTTTATTCAATGGTAATCTAAGAATACAGTGCGAAAGAAATGCTTTAGGTCTTTAGATTTAAAGATTATGGTCTGGTGGTAGTCTTTAATGTTTGATGAGGTTCTACTTGCTAAAGCAAATGATGTGATGTCATGTTAATTATTGTGCTAAACAAGTTAACCTAGAGAATTAGTTTAAAAAGTTAATTAAACAATTTCTATGCTTATTCCAAGTTTGAATGTCGAGGGGTATCAAGTCAAAGTGTTATGATGTATCAATGTTACGCTATAGTTGAGGCTTGTGTTTAGTTATTATTGTTTGATATTTGAGTTAAGTCTGATTATCTCAAAGATTATGATTATCGTAAAATCATAATTACCTAATGCGGGATCATAAAAGTTGTGATGCTTTGCTATGTATTTGTCCTCTTTGGTGTAAATATCTATCTCCCGCTTTTCCTCTAGTTTCCATTCATGTGCATTATGCATCTCATTAGGTGCGCTAATTGAGCACGTGATGTGGAAGACGACCCAAGTCGACCCCAAGATGATGTAACGGGTGGGTTACTCCGCAAGGTGATGCTGATTGACGAACCTAAAAAATAGATGACCTGATCAAGTGCCAAGACAAAGGATGGTCGTCAAGTGATCGACGTCTAACAAATACTAACCTAGTGTTATCTAGGCAAGCCCCGGTGCATTATCACTTTCCTTGTGTTTTAAATCTTTATCACCTTATATGATGCATTAGGTGATAGGAGTTGTGTGCTAAACAATTGATGCATTTCCTTCCTTGGAAAATTGATCACCATTCCTTGATCCCCTTTTATAAAAAGGATTTTTATGATGCTTAGCCTTGCTTTAGAAAAACAAAATGTTTTGTTTTAAAACAAAAGGTGATGCTTCCTGTGGGATGGGAATTTTTACAAAGAAAAGAATTATGATGGTGAATTCATCAGGGCCCTAATGGGTTCAACATCTGAAAAGATGTACCTCTGCCAGGTAATAAACTTTGGGTTTTAAATAATAAAGATGAGACTGGGCGGTTGACTTGCACGAGAAGGAAGTCTCGGTGTAGTGTCAACGTCTGAGTCGATTAAGGACCGTGTCGATGTAGGATTGATGATTGAAGACCTTTTAACTGGCCACATGCCTTGTCATGGGTAAGCTTTGCCTCGATCAGACCAATACCAGAAAGGTCACCATGCAATGGGAGTGGAGAGATGGCGAGCGTAGCGTGTACCCTCCGTGGCAAGAGGTTGGATGGTGGTGTATCTGTGCTCTCGGTTGGCATGAACCCGGTCTGTTCTTGAGAAACCTGGTGGTGAGTTGACATATGCAAGGGTTAAGTGCTACATATGTCATGTGGTTGGAGATCCCCAGCTGGGTATTAATCGATTCGGATCGCCGTTACTTCTCAGACATGAAGACTTGGTCACTGCCCTACACGTAGCAATCCAGTGAACTGAAGGGATGATAAAAACATGGCTAGTGTAGGCCAAGCGTTTGAACTAGGATAGAAAGAACTCTAGATGCAGGTAACTTTACTTAACCTGACAAGTAAAATGAATTCTTAAGGATCCACTCATAGTAAGCTTTTCTGCAAAAAGAGTCTTTGAATCTTGATAAACTTTACCTTGATTCCCAAAAGCCAGCATATCCTTAAGTGTCTTTTTCTTTAGATGGGTAAGACTTGCGAAAGTACACTTCGTACTCAGGGTTTTTGAACCCATGTTGTTGTAGGTACTAGGTTTGTGCTGCTGTGGATGGCGTTAAGCGCCGGTGGGCACGACCTTCTTATAGGTTAAAGTAGCTCTTCTATACTTCTTATAGAGGATTGTCATTTAGCTAGCATATATTTCAAACTTATAAATAATTTTATAACATTTCAAAGTTTATTGCTTTGAACCACTTTTGTAACCAATCCGATAAATATAATGTAAATTTGTTGTAACTTGTAACTTTTTGTAATAAAGAAATTCCGCTGCAAAATGTTGGTGTGTGATTTGTGTTTACTTAATCTTGTGATCCTAGTTGTACGTGGTATATCCGAGGTCCTTGGGACACTCGGACGGATCCTGTTAAGTTGTCTGGTGCACATGCATAGCCGTCTGAGGTCTTTGAGACAAGGTCAGGTGCATGTGGGCCTAATAACTTGGGAGGTGAAAGTCGTCAAGAGGGGGTGAATAGGCAGAATCTAAAATTTATAAATTTAAGGCACAACTACAAGCCGGGTTAGCGTTAGAAATAAAATCGAGTCCGAGAGAGAGGGTGAAAACAAATCAAAAACAAATGAAGCAGATGACACGGTGATTTGTTTTACCGAGGTTCGGTTCTTGCAAACCTACTCCCTGTTGAGGTGGTCACAAAGATCGGGTCTCTTTCAACCCTTTCCTTCTCTCAAACGGTCACTTAGACCGAGTGAGCTTTTCTCCTTAATCAAACGTGTCACTTAGACCCCTACAAGGACCACCACAACTTGGTGTCCCTTTCTTTGATTACAAGTTGCTTGAGAATAAGAATAGAGGAAGAAGAAAAGCGATCCAAGCGACAAGAACTCAAATGAACACAAATGTTTCTCTCTCACAAGTCACTAAGCTTTGGAATGAGTTTGGGACCTGGAGAGGATTTGATCTTTTGTTTTGTGTCTTGGAGTGAAGTCTAGAGCTCTTGTATTGAATGCAAATTGCTGGAAACTTGGATGCCTTGAATGGTGGTAGTTGGGGGTATTTATAGCCCCAACCACCAAACTAACCGTTGCGGAACGCTGCTGTCCATGGGTGCACCAGACAATCCAGTGCGCCAGCCACGTCACCCAACCGTTAGGGTTCTGATGGCTTCGACTGTTGGAGCTCTGTCTTCTTGGGGCACCGGACAGGCACTGTTCACTGTCTGGTGCGCCTTCTGGCGCTGCTCTGACTCTTCGTGAACTATCCGCGCACTGTTCACGTGCATTGTTGCTTTTGCAGACGGCCATTGGCGTAGTAGCCATTGCTCCGCATGGCACACCGGACAGTCTAGTGCTACACCGGACAGTCCGGTGAATTATAGCGGAGTGACCTGGTAAAAACCCAAAGCTGAGAAGTTCAGAGCTGATCTCCCTGGTGCACCGGACACTGTCCGGTGATGCACGGGACACTGTCCGGTGGCACACCGGACAGTCCAGTGCGCCAGACCAGGGCAGCCTTCAGTTTCTTTTGCTCCTTTCTTTTTGAACCCTAACTTGTTCTTTTTATTGGTTTGTGTTGAACCTATGGCACCTGTAGAACATATGATCTAGAGCAAACTAGTTCGTCCAATTGTTTGTGTTGGGCAATTCAACCACCAAAATCATTTAGGAAAAGGTTTGACCCTATTATCCTTTCAATCTCCCCCTTTTTGGTGATTGATGCCAACACAAACCAAAGCAAATACATAAGTGCTGAAATGAACTAGTTTGCATAATGTAAGTGCATAGGTTGCTTGGAATTAAACCAATTTATACTTTCACTAGATATGCATGGTTTTCTTTCTTCTTATTTAACATTTTGGACCACGCTTGCACCACGGTTCTGTTTTTGCAAATTCTTTTGGAAAATCTTTTCAAAGTCTTTTTGCAAATAGTCAAAGGTATATGAGTTAAATTGCAAGAAGCATTTTGAAGATTTGACATTTTCTCCCCCTGTTTCAATGCTTTTCCTTTGACTAAAACAAAACTCCCCCTAGATGAAATTCTCCTCTTAGTGTTCAAGAGGGTTTTACCAATATGAAAAAGATTTGAATACCAATTGGAAAATCCTCCTTTAAATAATCAATATAGATACCAATTGAGATATAATTTCTAGGGGAAAACCAATTTTGAGAGATATTAACAAGATATCAATTGAAAACTTTATTTTGAAAATTTTGAAATTAGTGGTGGTGCGGTCCTTTTGCTTTGGGCTATTATTCTCTCCCCCTTTGGCATTAATCGCCAATAACGGAGACGTTTGAGAGCCCTTTTAAATTCTCTCCCCCTTTGGCAAACAGTATATGAGTGAAAGATTATACCAATGTGGAGAGATGGCGGAATACCGGCAAGAGGAAATAATACCGATGGAGTTGAGTGGAAGCATCGTCTTTGCCGAATACTCCATTTCCCTTTCAATTATATGACTAAGCATGAAAATATACTTGAAAACACATTAGTCATAGACATAAAAGAGATATGATCAAAGGTATATAAATGAGCTATGTGTGCAAAGTATCAATCAAAATTCTGAGAATCAAGAATGTTTAGCTCATTTCTAAGTTTGGTAAAGGTTTTCTCATCTAAAGGCTTAGTAAAGATATCGGCTAATTGTTCTTTGGTGTTAATATAGGCTATCTCGATATCCCCCCTTTGTTGGTGATCTCTCAAAAAGTGATACTAAATGGCTATGTGCTTAGTGCGGCTGTGTTCAATGGGATTATCCGCCATGCGGATTGCACTCTCATTATCACATAGGAGAGTGACTTTGCTAAATTTGTAGCCATAGTCCCTGAGGGTTTGCCTCATCCAAAGCAATTGCACGCAACAATGGCCTACGGCAATATACTCGGCTTCGGCGGTAGAAAGAGCTACTAAGTTTTGTTTCTTTGAAGCCCAAGACACCAGGGATCTCCCTAGAAACTGACAAGTCCCTGATGTGCTCTTTCTATCAATTTTACACCCTGCCCAATCAGCATCTGAATATCCTAATAAATCAAAATAGGATCCCTTGGGATACCAAAGACCAAACTTAGGTGTATGAACTAAGTATCTCATGATTCTTTTCACGGCCCTAAGGTGAACTTCCTTAGGATCGGCTTGGAACCTTGCACACATGCATACAGAAAGCATAATGTCGGGTCGAGATGTGCATAAGTAGAGTAAAGATCCTATCATCGACCGGTATACCCTTTGATCTATGGATTTACCTCCCGTGTCGAGGTCGAGATGCCCATTTGTTCCCATGGGTGTCTTGATGGGTTTGGCATCCTTCATTCCAAATTGGTAAGTATGTCTTGAATGTACTTTGTTTGGCTGATGAAGGTGCCCTCTTGGAGTTGCTTGACTTGAAATCCTAGAAAATACTTCAACTCTCCCATCATAGACATCTCGAACTTTTGAATCATGATCCTACTAAACTCTTCACAAGTAGATTTGTTAGTAGACCCAAATATGATAACATCAACATAAATTTAGCATACAAACAAATCTTTTGCAATAGTTTTAGTAAAGAGAGTAGGATCGGCTTTACCGACTTTGAAGCCATTAGTGATAAGAAAATCTCTTAGGCATTCATACCATGCTCGTGAGGCTTGCTTGAGCCCACAAAGCGCCTTTGAGAGTTTGTAAACATGATTAGGATACTCACTATCTTCAAAGCCGAGAGGTTGCTCAACATAGACCTCTTCCTTGATTGGTCCATTGAGGAAGACACTTTTCACGTCCATTTGATAGAGCTTAGAGCCATGGTAAGTAGCATAGGCAAGTAATATATGAATTGACTCAAGCCTAGCTACGGGTGCATAGGTTTCACCGAAGTCCAAACCTTCGACTTGTGAATATCCCTTGGCCACAAGTCGGGCTTTGTTCCTTGTCACCGCACCATGCTCATCTTGCTTGTTGCGAAAAACCCACTTGGTTCCTACAACATTTTGGTTAGGACGTGGAACTAAATGCCATACCTCATTCCTTGTGAAGTTGTTGAGCTCCTCTTGCATTGCCAGCACCCAATCCGAATCTCTTAGTGCATCTTCTACCCTGTATGGCTCAATAGAGGAAACAAAAGAGTAATGTTCACAAAAATGAGCGACCCGAGATCGAGAGGTTACCCCCTTATGAATATCGCTGAGGATGGTGTTCACGGGGTGATCTCTTTAAATCGTCTGGTGGACTCTTGGGTGTGGCGGTCTTTGACCCTGTCCTTCTTGGTCATCTTCCTTGTCTTGATTTTCTTCATCTCCCCCTTGATCGTTGCCTTCTCCTTGAGGTGGCTCATCTTCTTGATCTTTTTCTTCATCATCTCGAGCCTGTTCCTCATCTTGAGTTGGTGGAGATGCCAGGTTAGAAGATGATGGTTGACCTTGTGCTTGTGGAGGCTCTTCGGATTCCTTAGGACACATATCCCCAATGGACATGTTCCTTAGTGCGACGCATGGAGCCTCTTCATCATCTAATTCATCAAGATCAACTTGCTCTACTTGGGAGCCATTAGTATCATCAAACACAATGTCACAAGAAACTTCAACTAGTCCAGTGGACTTGTTAAAGACTCTATATGCCCTTGTGTTTGAATCATATCCTAGTAAAAAGCCTTCTACAGCCTTAGGAGCAAATTTAGATTTTCTACCTCTTTTAATAAGTATAAAACATTTGCTACCAAAGACTCTAAAATATGAAACATTGGGCTTTTTACCGGTTAGGAGTTCATATGATGTCTTCTTGAGGATTCGGTGAAGATATAACCGATTGATGGAGTAGCAGGCGGTGTTAATCGCCTTGGCCCAAAACCAGTCCGGAGTCTTGTACTCATCAAGCATGGTTCTTGCCATGTCCAGTAGAGTTCTATTCTTCCTCTCCACTACACCATTTTGTTGTGGCATGTAGGGAGAAGAGAACTCATGCTTGATGCCCTCCTCCTTAAGAAAGCCTTCTATTTGAGAGTTCTTGAACTCTGTCCCATTGTCGCTTCTTATTTTCTTGATCCTTAATCCAAACTCATTTTGAGCCCGTCTCAAGAATCCCTTTAAAGTCTCTTGGGTTTGGGATTTTTCCTGCAAAAAGAATACCCAAGTGAAGCGAGAATAATCATTCACAATTACAAGACAATACTTACTCCCGCCGATGTTTATGTAAGCTATTGGGTCGAATAAATCCATGTGGAGTAGCTCAAGCGGCCTATCGGTCGTCATGATGTTCTTGTGTGGATGATGGGCACCAACTTGCTTTCCTTCTTGACATGCGCTACAAAACACTGTCTTTCTCAAAATGAACATTGGTTAGTCCTAAAATGTGCTCTCCCTTTAGAAGCTTGTGAAGATTCTTCATTCCAACATGGGCAAGTCAGCGATGCCAGAGCCAACCCATATTAGTCTTGGCAATTAAGCAAGTGTCGAGTTCAGCTCTATTGAAATCAACTAAGTATAGATGGCCCTCTAACACTCCCTTAAACGCTACTGAATCATCACTTCTTCTAAAGACAGTAACATCTACATCAGTAAATAGACAGTTGTAGCCCATATTACATAATTGAGAAACAGAAAGCAAATTGTAATTTAAAGAATCTATAAGAAAAACATTGGAAATAGAATGGTCAGGTGATATAGCAATTTTACCAAGTCCTTTGACCAAACCTTGATTTCTATCCCCGAATGTGATAGCTCTTTGGGGATCTTAGTTTTTCTCATACGAGGAGAACATCCTTTTCTCCCCTGTCATGTGGTTTGTGCACCCGCTATCAATAATCCATCTTGAGCCCCCGGATGCATATACCTACAAAACAATTTAGGCCTTGTTCTTAGGTACCCAAATGGTCTTAGGTCCTTTCACATTAGAAACAAGCACCTTAGGTACCCAAACACAAGTCTTTGAGCCCTTGTGTTTGGCCCCAACATATTTGGCAACTACTTTGTCTGATTTGTTAGTTAAAATATATGAAGCATCAAAAGTATTAAATGAAACAATAGGCTCATTTGATGCAGTAGGAGTTTTCTTTTTAGGCAATTTAACATGAGTGGATTGCCTAGAACTAGATGCCTCACTATTATACATAAAATCATGATGAGAGCCAGAGAGAGACTTCCAAGAATGAATTCTCCTAATCTAATGTTCGAGATAACCAGTAGGATATAAAATATAGCCCTCGTTATCCTGAACCATGGGAGCTTTGCCCTTAACAAAGATAGACAATTTCTTAGGGGCATTAAGTTTAACATTGCCTCCCTGTTGGAAGCCAATGCCATCCTTAATGCTAGGGCATCTCCCACTATAGAGCATGCTTCTAGCAAATTTAAATTTTTCATTTTCTATCTCATGCTCATTAATTTTAGCACTAAGTTGAGCTATGTGATCATTTTGTTGTTTAATTAAAGCTAAGTGATCATGGATAGCATCAACATTAATGTCTCTACATCTAGTACAAATGGAAACATGATCAACAGTAGATGTACAGGGTTGGCATGCATTTAATTCATCAATCTTAGCATGTAAAATAGCATTCTCATTTCTAAGATTGGAAATAGAAACATTGCAAACATCTAATTCCTTAGCCTTAGCAATTAATTTATCATTCTCAATCTTAAGGCCAGCAATTGATTCATTCAACTTGTCAACCTTAGTAATTAAACTAACATTATCATTTATAAGACTAACAATTGAATCATCACAAACTTTTAGCTTCTCAACCTTAGAAATCAATTTAGCATTTTCAATTCTAAGGTTGGAGATAGTGTCATGGCAAATGCTAAGCTCACTAGTTAATTTTTCACATTTCTATATTTCTTGATCATAAGCATTTTTCACCTTAACATGCTTCTTATTTTCCTTAATAAGGAAGTCCTCTTGGCTACCCAAAAGTTCATCCTTCTCATGAATAGCACTAATCAATTCATTTAACTTCTCCTTTTGTTGCATGTTAAGGTTGGCAAAAAGTGTAAGCAAATCATCCTCATCATCACTAGAGCTAGCCTCATCACTAGATGTTGCATACTTAGTAGAAGCTCTAGATTTTACCTTCTTTTTGCCGTCCTTTGCCATGAGGCACTTGTGGCCGACGTTGGGGAAGAGTGTGACACCCCAGGTGTTAGTTTCGTGTTAAGTCGGGAGATTTATCCTAATCTCGGATGCTCAGTGAAAATTTCTATTTCTCGATCGTGTCTATCTCTGTTTATCAGGCTTTCTCATGGAAGTTCACTAAATTCGGAGTTATTCGATTGCGAGAAACAACAAATTTTAGAGCATGTTAAAATTTTTATTTCTCGGAACGAATGCGAACTCCATAATCCATCTTGATTTATAAATCTCGTCTAAAGCTCATTTAATCAAGCGCTCGACAGTTGCTAGTTGAGCCGTGTCTGAATCCAATTTTCTCGATGTTCGATCTATGTCCAAAAATTAATCTGAGTCCGTACTCTCAAATGGAATACTCAGTATGTCGTCCTCTAATTAATTCTTACTCTACTCAGCCTAGTACCGTTGTGTTCGATCCGATTTCAAAAATCAACTTCGGCGACGATTTTTAAATGTCGCGATTTGTCTCTTTCAATCATAAATCCGAAAGTCAGTTGTTGGGGACTTGTTCTCAAATGCTAAGAGTTAAGAACAAGGCAACACAGAAAATATTAGATATTAAGGCCCTTCGTCCTTCATCACGTTATATCCTTTCGGAATATAAGGGACTTCGGACGAAGGTTACGAAGGACGTACCTTCGTAGACATAATAATGAAGGATGAAGTATTCATGTAAATCGTGATGTATAAAATAGACATTCAAATCTTGACATAAAATCATTTTTATTCTTATTAACATGAACGAATATAAACGATTTCAAATTACAAATGTACCTTCGGTCCTGAGGAAGGTGAGAGCACAAGTGTGATGTGAAGGCAAATAGCAGGTTCGCGTGAACAGTACAGGGGTACTGTTCATCTATTTATAGGCACAGGTCGCAGCCTGTGACAAATTACAATTATGCCCCTTACAAAAGTTTACAACATTGACTCAGACCTCCATGGATAAAAAGGTCATTCTATCTCTATGTCGGTTTGTAATGCCGAAGCTTCATGAAAAGGAACCTTCGGCCATCTCTTGGAGACGACTTCAGCCGAAGCTGCTTCTTCATGCAAGACCTTCGGCGCACCGAAGCACGACCCCAACAGTAGCCCCTTTCGCGGTGCTAGATCGTTTTTCGTAACGAGCTTGACCCGTGAAAAAGCCTCTTCAGCTTCGGGAAGCCGAAGGTCCAAAAAACACCTTCCCTGAGCTCGTTGCAGAGAAACGATCCGGCTTCCGAGCGCGTGCCAGGCCCACCTTGCAGAGTCACTGTTTGATCTTTGCGGTCCACTGCACAGCGAGTACGAATGACTGCCCGCGTGGTGCAAAAATCCTGCCGCTTCGCCTTCTCACCTGCAGCACTATATAAACAAACGGGTAGGTGTGAAGTTACCACAGCATTCATTGCTTTTTGCACTGTTTTGCTGCTAAAATTTTCCATCATAGCCGAAGCTTAAGTCTCAGAATCGAACGAAGGTCCATCTCAACGCCTGCTTCGTCAGAAAGAAGAGCTTCGGAGAAAAGAAAAAAGGAAAAAAGTTTCTGACTTCCTCAAACTCAGAATTAAATGGCGAGAGTACGATCTACTGCCAAAGTTGTACGTGAGGGAGACGAAGCCGAAGGTTCAGGCACTGTGCCCATCTCCGAAGCGATGCAGCGTTCCGGTCTACTGACTGCGGAAGAAATGCCTGCTGCTGAAGCAAACCCAACAACTGCCGAAGGAGAAGAAGAAAACATTGAAGGGACTGACTCCGAAGATGACTACCACATCGCTATGCCCAGCAAGCCCAGTCACCTGGATTTTGGGAAATCTACTGTTTCAAAAGCTGATCTTTCGAAGATGGTGAAAGCAGGTTATTTCAATGAAGATCAGAAGAAGCTACTCCGCTTCGGGGGAGAAGAAACCACCCCGAAGCCAGGGAAGGATGAGATTGTTATCTTCAAGAGCTTTTTAAAGGCTGGGCTTAGATTCCCTCTCCACAATATTATTGCGGAGATACTGAAGAAATTTGGTATCTATTTTCATCAATTGACTCCTAACGCCATCGTTAGGCTCAATGTTTATATCTGGGCTCTCCGAAGCCAAGCTGTGGAACCATTTGCCGACAGCTTCTGCCGAGTTCACGAATTACATTACCAAACAAAGGCCAGAAAAGATGGGCTACATGATAATTTCGGTTGCTATAATTTTGCCTACCGGAAGACAACAAAGTGTCCTGTCATCAGCTACCGAAGCAAATGGCCAGCAGGTTGGAAATCCGAGTGGTTTTATGTAAAAGTTGACGAAGACAAAGAAAAATTGGTACAAAGCCCTCTGGATTTAATCTTCGGAGAGACAAGGCCACGATGCCGCATCGGCGATCTAGAAGGTCCCACCTGGGCTGCTCTGGGTGAATTTGAAATTATTTCAGAACATATTGGCACCAGGGATCTAGTTCAGGAGTTCTTGGCATTCAAAGTTTTCCCTACTCTAAGAGAGTGGGAAATGCCGAAGCTGGAGGGAGAGAAGAAGAAGGGTGAGCTCGTCCGGCTTCCCTATCACTTCAAGTTTAAGAAGTTCTTCAAAAAACCCTGCAAAGAGTGGTTAAACACAGTTGAGGTGATGTGTAATGAAATCCTAGGGAATTACTCCAAAAAAGAGGATCAACTAATGACTGCGGCCTTCGGTGCCCGACCGAAACGAAGGCTAAACCGAGTACTTGATGCCCTGGGCTTCGAGTACCCAGACTATGAGCAGTTGAACAAGGGTGCCGAGGGCCACAAAAGAAAAAGAGTAGCCGAAACTCTGATCAGGGATGAAGAAGGACCAGCAAAGGAAAAGAAAATTATCAAGAAAAGAAAAATATCCACTCCGAAGCGCAAATCACCCGAAGAAGAGGGGTCCCCCACACCGCCTTCTACCAGCGACGTGGAGGAAATTTTAAAGGTAATGACTGAACCCATGCCCACGAAGCTAAGTCCACTAGGGCTCCAACTGACGAAGCTTTTTCAAAAGGTGGACGAGCCGGATCAAACGAAGACAAACAAACCCAAGCGGCAAAGAATTATTGCGGTAACTGAAGTTATCGACAAGACGCCGCCTAGGGCGTCAATTCAGAAATCGGCAGCTGCTGAAGGTACAGAAATCGTCAAAGGCGTAGCTTCGGAGGTCGCGGCTACCGAAGCCGCTACAGCCGAAGATACAAACTTAGAAACTACCATTGAGGACATTAACAGGATTTTGGAAAACATAGCTGCAGAAGAAGCTGGTACTATTACTGAAAAAACCATGGCCACAGTGCCTGAGAAAGGAAAAGAAATAGCCGAAGAAACTTCGGACGACGAAGCCTATTCTTTCCAGAATTTAATTGGGCAGAAACTGACGAAGGACGAAATAGAAGAACTCAAAGACTATGCCAAATCTTGCGGCTACAAGCCAGGAGCCCTTCTTTTTGGAGGCGTTGATGACGAAAAATTGGGCTGCATTCGAGACCAAACTGGAGCTAAGGTAATCGGTACTCTATCAAAGAGTATCGGTTTTCCGAAGCTAGAGACAGACATCAGCCGCTACCGACGACAACATATCGTCGGCAGCTTATTTTACTCCAACTTCAGGGTAAACAACCTTTTCTCTGGTTTTTATTGCTGTTAACAATGAAAATGTTACTAACATAAGTTGTTTCTGTACAGAGCATGCTACTGAGCAAAGCTCTGAAGATGCAACAAGACTTGGAGGACAAAAAGCACGAAGCTATAATTGAAAACTTAGAAAGCAAAATAAAAGAGCAATCTGCCATCATTGAAAAGAAAGACTTCGAGCTCCAATCGACCGAAGGCTTGCTGGCTGAGACTGAGGCTAAATTATCAGAGTTGAATTCGAAGCTTATCAATCAATCAAAACAATTCGATCAGGAGAAGCTAGAACTGAATTCGAAGCTTAAAGCCGAAGTCCAGACCAGCTCAGAGTTGAAGAAAACATTAACAAGCCTTCAAGACAAATGCTTGAACTTTGGCAATAATTGTATTGGACGATTAAAGAAGATATTTTACTCTGTTGGAGCCAGCAGCGGGAAATTTAACCCTTCGGCGGAAAATTTACCCCAGGCCTTCGATCATATTGAAGCTGAAATCGAAGAGCTTGACGAAGTTATAGCCGGGCACGGCGACTTCTGTGCCTGGGTAGCTTCTCGGGGTACCGCTGCTGCATTTCTGAAGGCCGGCTGCGAACATGGAAAAATTGTCAACAGGCCCAACTTCACCTTATCTCCATCAATCCTGGATGATATGCCTGACCTCGCCCGAAGTATCTCCAATAGATTTATAAAAATGATATGGACAAAAGGCGGGCAGGAGAAGGCTGGAGACGAAGCCCGAAGTCATCTTGAACCAGTAAGAAATGATATTTCGTACTTACCTTTTCCTTTGGGCTTGATTTTTACTCACGATTCCTTGGTTCATGTAGGATGACGAAGGTGAAGATGATGCCTAAGATATGTCGCCGAAGCTGTCGCCGAAGCTGAAGCTTAGCGAAGTTTAGTAGAAGTGTGCTATAGAAAAACTCAGGATAATTTTGTAACAACTCTTGTAAATAGAATTAAACTGTTCTTCAAGGAACTTTGTACATACCTTGTAATATATTCTTACCCTTCGATTGAGGCGCTTTGATGTGGACGAAATCAGTATTTTGAGCCGAAGGCGAAAAAACACCTTCCCTTCTTTTCGTACACAACGAAGCATAAAAACAATTCTTCTTTTTGCCGAGCAACGAAACTTTTCTCTTTTGTACACAACATCTCATAGCATAACAAATCATAAAAACGCACTTCTCCGAAGCTTTTCTTTTACATGATGAATCATAAAAAACCACTTCTCCGGAGCTTTTTCTTTTTGCCGAAGCAACCACTTGGGAACACAAATGCTATGAATGAATGCTTATGCATGCAAATGCCATGATGTAATGTAATGTGCGAATGAATATCCGAAGCGTATGTCCGAAGCCACATTCTCAGCCATGACTTGCTTAGAACCAACCACACATCAGCTCTGCATTCCCTTAGGAACGACTTTGGAGCATCTTCGCCTTTTACTTAGGCAGTATCAGCGTTGACTTTTCGCTGTAAGCTCTGCATCCCCTTAGGGACGTCTTTGGAGCTTCTTCGCCTTTTACTTAGACGGTATAAGCTCTGCATTCCCTTGGGAACGACTTTGGAGCTTCTTCGCCTTTTACTTTCGGCGGAATCAGCGTTGACTTTTCGCTGTGAGCTCTGCATCCCCTTAGGGACGTCTTCGGAGCTTTTTCTCTTTTTCAGTTTCGGCACTCGATGGTGCGCTCTCAGCTTTTACATTTACATTCTTTGGGGGATTTTGCTCTTATAAAACTAAAAAGGAAAATTACATATGATGGCCCCATTAAAAACCTTTCTCCCCCTTTAGAAAGGAAAAGGGTGCCATGGAAAAGAAAAGAAAAAACATACAAAATTACATCGAGTTATACATAAAATCGCCGAAGCTCATCCGCATTCCAAGATCTTGGAATTTCATTGCCATCCATGTCCTTCAGTCTGTACGAACCAGGCCTTGACGAAGATGCTACTAAGAAAGGCCCTTCCCATTTCAGTTGCAACTTGCCCACTGTATCCGGATTGGCCACTCTCCGAAGCACCAAGTGTCCTGGCTCAATATTTTTTAGCCGGACCTTTCTATCTCGCCATTTAACTGTTTCAGCCTGGTACTTATTGATATTCTCCACGGCTTGAAGCCTGATCCCTTCTAAGGCATCTTTTTCCACGAGACAAGTATCTTCGGGACCTGAATCTGCCGAAGCTACCACTCTTATTGATCCAGCTTTGGCTTCTTCCGGGGTTATTGCTTCGTCACCAAATAACAACTTAAATGGGGTAAAGCCTGTAGACCTTGATGTTGTTGTGTTATGGCTCCACACCACTTTGGTCAGCTGATCTGGCCACTTTCCCCTTGGTTGATTAAAGATTAGCTTCATTATTCCTGTCATTATGATGCCGTTGGCCCTTTCAACAAGCCCATTCGACTCCGGATGCCTGACTGACGCAAAGTGGATCTTCGTGCCAATTTGATCACAGAAATTTCTAAAATCTTCGGAGTCGAACTGTGTTCCATTATCTACAGTGATAGCCTTCGGCACTCCGAAGCGATAGACAATATTCTGCCAGAAAAATTTTTGGACAGTGGCCGAAGTTATTGTAGCTAATGGCTTCGCCTCAATCCACTTGGAAAAATACTCCACAGCAACTATAACATATTTCAGATTGCCTTGAGCCGGTGGTAATGGACCCAGCAAATCGAGGCCCCACCTTTGCAATGGCCAGATGGGTTGTATCAGCTGTGTCAAAGACGAAGGTTGTTTTTGGTCTCTTGCACATTTTTGACAACCTTCGCACTTTTGAACTAACTCCGCTGCATCCGAAGCTGCCTTCGGCCAATAAAATCCTTGGCGAAACACTTTTCCAAGTAACGGCCTGGATCCAATGTGGGACCCGCACAGGCCTGCATGTATCTCCTTCATCAACTCTATACCTTCGGCCCTAGACAAGCACTTGAGCAGCGGGGCACAAACTCCATGCTTGTATAACTCCCCTTCTATCATGACATAGGGACGAGCTCTTGCCTCTATCCTTTTATTATAAGCTTCGTCATCTGATAAGAAGTTACCCTGAAGGTAAGAGATTATTTCAGTTCTCCAATCTTCACTGTACACAGGAGAAATATTAAGGACTGCTCTTTCAAGTAGCTCCACTGAAGGTGCCTTTATTGTTTCAAAGAATACATCCGAAGGTAGTGGCAGCCCCTGTGCTGCAGACTTGGCTAACAAATCAGCATGTTCATTTTGTCCTCGAGGGATATTCTTAACAGAAAATCCTTCGAAGGAAGCTTCGATCCTTCGGACTGTGTCTAGGTATTTTCAAGCTTCGGGTCTTTAGCCTTGCAACTTTTGCCAATATGACCCGAAACAACCTGAGAATCAGTTTTAAGGATCGCCCTTCTGATCCCCATTGCCTTTAGTTTCCGAAGACCCAGGAGCAAGGCTTCGTACTCAGCGATATTATTTGTGCAGCTGAAGTCAAGTCTTGCTGCATAGCAAGTTTTAACCTTGGACGGTGAAACCAAAACAGCAGCTGCACCTGCTCCGAAGGTTCCCCAGGAGCCATCACAAAACACTGTCCATGCTTCGGCATCTTTATTCGCTTCTTCGTCCTGAGCCCCTGGCGTCCAGTCGGCAATGAAATCTGCCAATGCTTGAGACTGGATTGAGGATCTATGCACATAATCAATGTAAAATTCATTGAGCTCCGCAGCCCACTTTCCAATCCGGCCAGTAGCTTCTCTATTTCTCATGATATCCTTCAACGGCTGCGAAGAAGGAACAATGATATTGTATGCCTGAAAATAATGCCGAAGCTTCCTGGATGCCATTAAAACAGCATACAACACCTTCTCCAGCTCTGTATAATTTTTCTTTGAGACACTAAGGACCTCAGATACAAAATATACTGGGACCTGCTTCTTGACTTGTCCATCAATCTTCTCCTGAACAAGTGCCGCACTTACTGCTGAGTGCGAAGCTGCCACATACAACAACAGAGGAGCCCCTGGCGTTGGTGGAGTTAATGTTGTGAGATCTATTAAGTATTGCTTGAGCTCTTCGAAGGCTTTTTGTTGACTCGGGCCCCATTGAAAGACTTCAGCTGACTTCAGCACCTCGAAGAATGGTAAGTTTCTTTCTGCTGATCTGGATATAAATCTGTTGAGGGATGCCAGCCTTCCTGTCAATCTTTAGGCCCCCTTTCTTGTGGTTGGTGGCTCCATTCGAAGTATAGCTTCGATTTTATTTGGGTTAGCTTCGATTCCCTTTGTTGAAACCAAGCATCCAAGAAATTTGCCCTTCTTCACTCCGAAGACACATTTTTCTGGATTCAGCTTCAGACCAGCTTGTCTGAAGCTGGCGAAGGTCTCCTGCAGATCAGCAATATGATTTTCTTGTTTTGTGCTTTTTACAATGATGTCATCAACATAAGTCAACACATTTCTGCCTATCTGAGATTGGAGAACCTTCGCAGTCATTCTGCTGAAACTCCCTCCAGCATTCTTGAGCCCCTCGGGCATCCGAAGATAGCAATATGTACCACTTGGGGTGATGAAACTAGTCTTCGGCTCATCTTCCTTCTTCATCCAGATTTGATGATAGCCTGAGTAGCAGTCCAGGAGACTCATGAGCTCCGAAGAAGCTGCTGCATCAACTAAAGAGTCTATCCTTGGCAGCGGGAACTCATCCTTCGGACAAGCCTTGTTGAGATCTGTGAAATCAATACACATTCTCCACTTGCCATTGGCCTTCTTCACCATAACAGTGTTAGCTAACCACTCTGGATACTTCACTTCTCTGATAACTCCTGCACTGAGAAGTCTTTTTACTTCGTTGCGAGCCCCTTCGGCCTTGTCATCAGACATTTTCCGAAGCCTCTGCTTTCGGGGTCTGAAGGATGGGTCAACATTAAGCGAATGTTCAATAACATCCCGATTTACTCCACAGAGATCGTTAGCTGACCATGCAAAGACATCTTTGTTGTTGAATAAAAACCTTATCAAGGTTTTCTCCTGGTCTTCAGATAATTGCGAGCCCAACAACACCTTCTGCTCTGCTACATCTTCACACAATAACATAGGCTTCGGCTGATCCGCTGAAGCTGCCTTCTCCCTCCTGAACTTGTACTGTTCACAAGCTTCAGCTCCATCTATATTATGGATTGCCTTGGAGTCAGTCCAGCTTCCTTCGGCCCTTCTAGCAGCTTCCTGGCTTCCATGAATAGCAATAGGCCCTTGGTCCGAAGGTATCTTCATGCAGAGATAAGCTGGGTGAAGAATTGCTTCGAAGGCATTAAGAGTACCTCGGCCAATGATAGCATTGTAAGGATACTCCATGTCAACAATATCAAACACAATTTGCTCAGTCCTTGTGTTGTTAACAAATCCGAAGGTTACCAGCATGGTAATCTTCCCAAGTGCTACAATCTGCCGCCCTCCGAAGCCACAAAGGGGGTGCGTAGCATCATGAATCTTGTCTTCAGGCTCTTGCATTTGTCTGAAGGCTTTAGCAAATATGATGTCAGCTGCACTGCCTGTATCAACTAGGACATTGTGGACCAGAAATCCTTTGATCACGCAAGAGATAACCATGGCATCATTGTGAGGATAATCCTTAAGCTGAAGGTCTTCCTGAGAGAAGGTAATTGGAATATGAGACCATTTTGACTTGATGAAGGGTCCCTGCACTCCAACATGCTGCACCCTTCTCTGAGCCTCCTTCTTCTGCTTCTTGTTAGCCGGCTCTGAGCAAGAACCGCCTGTTATCGGGAGCACCAGCTTCGAAGCCGAAGCAGCTCCAGCTTGATTGTTGAACGAAGCCATCAGCTCAGAAAAGTGGAAGTGAGTTCACCGGAGGTGGGCGCCAATGTTGGGGACTTGTTCTCAAATGCTAAGAGTTAAGAACAAGGCAACACAGAAAATATTAGATATTAAGGCCCTTCGTCCTTCATCACGTTATATCCTTTCGGAATATAAGGGACTTCGGACGAAGGTTACGAAGGACGTACCTTCGTAGACATAATAATGAAGGATGAAGTATTCATGTAAATCGTGATGTATAAAATAGACATTCAAATCTTGACATAAAATCATTTTTATTCTTATTAACATGAACGAATATAAACGATTTCAAATTACAAATGTACCTTCGGTCCTGAGGAAGGTGAGAGCACAAGTGTGATGTGAAGGCAAATAGCAGGTTCGCGTGAACAGTACAGGGGTACTGTTCATCTATTTATAGGCACAGGTCGCAGCCTGTGACAAATTACAATTATGCCCCTTACAAAAGTTTACAACATTGACTCAGACCTCCATGGATAAAAAGGTCATTCTATCTCTATGTCGGTTTGTAATGCCGAAGCTTCATGAAAAGGAACCTTCGGCCATCTCTTGGAGACGACTTCAGCCGAAGCTGCTTCTTCATGCAAGACCTTCGGCGCACCGAAGCACGACCCCAACATCAGTCATATCCCGGGATGATTTATTTTCGAATCATGCGCGAGGAGTTATTTTCGAGCAAATTTAAAATAGACTCTCAGCCGAGTTAATCGCGCAATCGTCCGTTCGTCCGAACTCTAGTTCACACTGTTTTGCGTACAAACGAATTCCGCGGGAGCATTTTTATTCGGGAGAATAAATTAGCGCGACCCGATTACGTGTGTTGGGCCAAGCCCATTCTAGCCCGACCCATTTGGCCCATGAGAAAACCCTAACCCTAGTGCCCCTTCTATAAATAGGAGCCTTCTCCTAGCAAGTGGAGGCATTTTTGCACTCCCACCCCTCCATTTTTCCTAGCCGCCACTCTCTCTTCTTCTTCAGCCATCACGTTTCTTCCTCTCTGTTCTCCCCACGGCAGCAAGCCTGGACGCCGTGCTCCTCCCTGCACCCTCTCTCCCATGGCGAGCAGGCCCTCTCCTTCCCCATGGGCGCGCCCCCTTCGGGCTTGGCGGCAGGGACAGCACCCTCCTTTCCCTATGCTGTCCAGGCGCGGACGCCCCTCTCCCATGGCCGAGCTCAAGCTGCCGAAACCTGACGTGGCGCCCCTTTGTTGCAGGTCGAGCGTCATCCCTGCTCCTCCTCCTGGCGAGCGGCTGCAGCAGGGAGCCTTTCTCCCCTGCGCGCTGGAGCTCCTTGGGCCGACCTCGGTGAGGTCCATGTCCATGGCGACGCAGCAGCCCCATTCCTCCATGGCCGCCTAATTCCCTATCCAGGGTGCCCAAAAATTCCAGCAGTGAGCTCCTCCCTTGCATTGCTGTCGGACGTCGCTGCTTCTACCTCGCTCCCTCGTCACGCAGCTAGCTCCACTACAGACCTGCGCAGCAAGCTGCACGCTGCAGCAGCACCGTTCTTCACCTTGCATCGTCGTCGAGCTTCGCCACTCTACCCTCCCCCAAAACAGCAAGCCCCCAGCAGCCCCGGATTACCTCTGTGTCACTTGCATGCCACCCGCTCGATGTATTGCGTAGCCACATTGTCGCTGCTCGCTGCCCGTCAACGCGCAGCCCCACTGTTTTCCCCATTGGCGCAGTAGCCCCGACGCCTCCTCGCGCTGCCAGTTTGTTGTTTTGTGAAGCCAATGGACAGCACGCCGTGATGCCCCCCCCCCCCTCAGGGTATTTGCTGTTTTTGCGCAGCCCCGTCGTCGTCGCCGTTCACCCCCGGTGAGACCACGACAATCCTTGTTTGATTCCACATCAGCATTATTCTTCGGTGATTAATTTTGTATATGTGCTGTTTTATTTTGTTTTGTGGAGGAGAGGAACCCCGTGTTCCGCATGGAGAAGGCAAGTCGTTCAACACTCGTCGGATGTTTGGAGTGATGCACAAATCGGAATTGCCATCATCCTTACAAACACCGATTGGGTTTGTTTATGGTGAGCCGATGCATGTCGCTCTCGATCGACTCGATTAATTATTTTGAATGGATGTGTGTAAAATGTTTCGGTTATGCGCATTGGTAGGATCGCGTTTGCGATTAGAGAACAAGAGGTTATTTTATGTGTGCGATTTGTAGTTAGTCAAATCAGGTTTTGGTCGATGATGTGCATGTGTGAATATGTGCGTGAAATTATAATTGTCTGAATAAATATGTATATAGAAGAAAATGAAGTAGAACAAGAACTCGGATGTTTTTATATCTTGGTAGGAAAAATATGCGATGCGTTGTTTGATGCGAAAAACTAAGTTACAAAATGTGGATTATGTTTTGGGAAATATATCGATATGTGTTTATGTGAAAAGTATAATTGTTTTATGCAATGTGATGGGATTCATGATTTTATAGGGAGTATTTTTATTGATGTGACGAGTAGTTTAGAAAATGCTAGTTGCATAGAGGATGAATTATTAAAACATGAGTACGGGAGTTCATATATTAGTGGTCGCGCCACCTTGATTGAAGTGTCTCGAGTGCATGCCACCATATGGTTGTATGCGAGACAAGGTTATGCGCATGATGAGTTTAGTAAAAATCCCTCGGTGTCACTGGTGTTAAGTTGAGGTTTATTTGTGCGTGGAAAGTAATAATGTATTTAATACTTAGAACTCTTAGTCGATGGTAGAAATTGTCTCGGCTTAAGTAGAGGGGTGGTGACATGCCAAGGTAGTCATCATTTCCTCTATGTTTATAAGTCGAGTCGAGTCGATGCACATTATGTGTTCGTTAAATTATGCTTTGCACATAGTGTATGGTGGTGCTCATTACTTCGAATAGATGTTTTCGAGTGGAAAAATAGTTTCCTAATGCAATTATATGTAAGGTGTTTATAGTGACACTTTATCTCAAAAAGTGTTATGCCTGCGCATAAATACAAAATAGGTGTATTTGGTGTAGTGTGGATTGATTTTGGGTGCATGTATCACAAGAAATGAATTAGTGCGCATATAGGCGATGAATGGGTGTGATGAAGTGGTGAGATGCTTCTTTTAATTTTATTCACAGCTCTTGTTAGATCTTGTAGTGAGATGGTCGTCGGTTTTGTCGTTGTGCATAGGTTTGTAAGTAGGCATGTGCACGAGTATGTTTATGGCGTAGATTAAATATATGTGGAGGAAAAAGTGGCACGCATGTGTATGGTAGTCGTAATTGCGTTAACTTGAACAAAGAGTCTCGAGTGCATGCCATGCTATGGTTGTAACTGAGATAGTAAATTATGAGAGTTGTGCGATATGAGGTTCGATCGATGTAGTTAATATGGATTGGACTGTAGAGAGGTGGTGACATGCCCAAGTAGTCATCGCTTTCTCTGCGGTTAAGTCGAGGTCATGTGTGATGACGCTATTTACGTGGTGAATGCGTTTATTAAATGAATGAACTAATTTTAGTGCACTAAATGATTTGGATAAAATTTATAAGTCTACTTGTTAGTCCTTATTTAATTAATTTAACTCTACCGAATGGTAAAGTGTTAGAATAATTCAAATACCTAGAACGCAGCAATTCTTGAATTGTATAGGAGCTGAAATTTATTAATTGTTGTTTTGGACAGCACGCAGTGATTTCCCTGTGCTGTATGTTTGATGAACTAAATTGTGTTTTCTGTAGATATGTGCTATAGAAAAGTAGTAGATAACTTTATTATCTTTCTGGTGTTAAAATTTGACAGCCATAAGTTTGGTCGTTTAGAAGTTATGCTTTTTACAAATTCAGTAACTGAATCTGTCCAATTTCTATACAGATTTTAGAAACTGCATTGGTTGCCTAAGTTAAGGTTAGAATCAGTCCTTGTCTATTATAAGAAAGTTGTAGATGCTTTTCTTATCTTGCTTGTGTTAAAATTGCATAACCATAGGCCTGACAGTTTAGGAGTTATGAATTTTACAAACTGCTTGCTGTGTTCTGTCCACCGTCAGAATAGATTTTGAAAACTGTGTTGTTTGATTTAGTTAAACATTGAATCAATTCTTGGTTATTATAGAAGTTGTGTAGTACTTTTGCTAAGCTTTCCAAAAAGTCTTGGATCACTCTTTTTGGTGATCTGAAGCTTGAGTTATGAATGTTTAAAGTGTAAAAACTGAATCTATCCAGTTCTGGACAGCAAAGTCTTCTAGTGTCTTTTATCCTTAGATAAATATTGAATCACTTTGAAATATTTATAAATGATATATATACAATTTAATTACCTTTCCAGAAAGTCTAGGATCACTTTGTTTGGATACCTAAATCTTTAGTTATGAATTTTTGAAGTCGCAAGTCTTAATCTGTCCAAATATGGACAGAGCTGCTGTGTTTGTACAATTCGACCTTGCTAAGAGTCTAATCATATTGAGATGATAATACCAAAATTGTAGAACACTTTTTAAGATTTTCAGAAAGTCCTAGTTTACTATTTTTGGATTAATATTTGAAGAGTTATGATTAAAACAAGTAACTGTTGTGCTGCTGTCCTAAAAATCTGCATGTGCGCATTTGATTGTTTAGTTCACCCTATTTGCTAAAAATGTTTGGTTCACACTTAAGTAATGTAGACTTGCCATGACTAAGCTTAATAATGCACGTGTGTCATGTTTTGTATGTTTCTTGCTCTAGTTGATTGTGATATAGGAGTTCCGTAGTTATTGATGCCTATGTCGTATTCAAGCTTACGTTGTCTTGGTTGGACTTGTGTGGTTGGTGATGCTTTTGCGCGATCAATAGGAGAACTAATGAAAAGCCGTATCCAAATAAATAAAATGCGCGTACTTGTGATGTCGTAGTTGTGTCGCGTAAATAAATAAAATATTATTGTATTTTCAATGGTGTTAATGTTGAAAGCCTGATGAAGTGTAGATAGCTGATACTAGCGTGTGGTCGTTTATGGTGCCTTGCAATTTAATGTTAGTTCGCTAACATGTACTTAAAGTATCTTGTGCTATTTCATTATATTCATAGATATGCATCTTGCATCTCATTTAGGACCGAGAGAGGATGATCGTGCAAGCGATGTGGTGCCACCCACAAGATGCCGTCGGTGGACGACCCAAGGAAGGATGGACATAACCAGTGGATGCTCGCCAAGTGAGTACCTCCCCCAGCAAACACTATCTAAGTGTTAAATTAAAGGCAAGCCCCGGTTTTATGCATAACCGTTAAATATGCTATTTTACTGCACTTAATGTTTGTAGGCTTGTACTGTGCACTTAAGTGTAGGAGTTGTCTGAAACCCTAGTTGCATGAACTCAGGATTCCTTTTTGAGATGGATACTAGTATGCTAGGTCGAGTAGCTGCTTTACTAATTAGGGATCTCGATAGAAGTCGACTGATTTTTCTATCACTCGCGCGAGGTTAGGAATTGCTTGTATCCATTTACATATCGTACTGATAATGGTCTATTGACAACGGTCCATGGGAATGCGTTGTCTATGAGACGGAAATGGAAATAAGGATTAAGGTGTGGTATCGTGTGTCAAGCGTTTGAACGTACTAAACATATGCCAAGAAATATGGTAAATCGGTAAGCCTAGTACCTGAGTGAACTTGCCCGCAGACTTTGCCCCTCACGCGACCTGAGACGTGGTCTCCCATTCCGGTTATGGTGGGTATAAGTGCGGTCACTGCACGACAGCAGTCAGGGTCAGTGAGGCATTATACGCCAAGGCGGTGAGCCCTGATCTGTTGCCAGGGAATCGATGGGGATGGTTGATGTGTGTGGGGACGGAGTGCCTCGTCACGTCGTGTGTTTAGGTTTACCTTGCAAGGTTTAAAAACTTGATTCAAATCGTCTGCTTCTCGCGGCTAATGAGACTGCTTGATCCATGCTGCTACATTGAGTAATAAGTGGAAATGAGGTGACTGTCAAAAGATGTTGATTGATAAAATGTTTGATACCATGTATGAATAGCTAGGTACTCATCTAGTTTAAAAGGATCATACTAAAACTTGAAAAGCTAAAACTTGATTTTAGACTCGGCTAGTGCTTTTGGCAAACCAAACCCCTCAGCCAAACCGCTGCATGTCTAAAGGTAGAGGAGTAGACTCCTCACACCGGGTAAGTCTAGCTGAGTATTAGTATACTCAGCCTTGCTTGTGGCATAATTTTTGCAGGTACCCCTTAGGGTGATTTGTTGATGGTGTGACTTGGCCTTCGTCCCTGCAACCGGGACAGACGGTCGAGTGGGTTAATGCTTCCGCAGGAGAGGACTAGGAGGAGTAGCGTGGCCAGGCTTCGCCATGTTACTCGGTTTTCTCCGTTAGTTATTTCCGCTGCATTAAAATTTATGGTTATTATTTCTGAAACTCCGATAATGTAATCACTAATGATACTCCTTAAATTTGTGGTATTGTGCTTTATTGTATTTCTCTGTGCCTCACCTTCGAGTGAGCTAGTGGTATTCGATCCTGGTTAAGTGGCTTTATCGGACTAGATCCGAGGAATTGATAGTTTATTCCTATTTAAGTGTGGTCTAGCCTCTAAGGCGGGACTTAGGCACTTAAGTTGGAATAATTTGGGCGGTTCCGCCACAAAGACGAGACCCTTGTTGACGGCGATGTTGACGGCGTCCTTGTCAGAGGAGGAGTTGGTGGAGCTCTCATCGGAGTCCCATTCCCGGCATACATGGGCATTGCCGCCCTTCTTGTAGTATCTCTTCTTTTCCCTCCTCTTTCCCTTCTTGTCGTCGCCCCTGTCACTATCATTAGACAATGGACATTTAGCAATAAAATGACCGGGCTTACCACATTTGTAGCAAACTTTCTTGGAGCGGGGCTTGTAATCCTTCCCCCTCCTTTGCTTGAGGATTTGGCGAAAACTCTTGATGATGAGCGCCATCTCCTCATTGTCGAGCTTGGAGGCATCGATGGGGAGACTACTTGATGTAGACTCTTCTTTCTTTTCTTCCGTCGCTTTGAATGCGATGGGTTGCACCTTGGGTGTGGAGGTGGCGCCTTGCTCGATGATTTGTTTGGAGCCTTTGATCATCAACTCAAAGCTCACAAACTTTCCTATAACTTCCTCGGGAGACATTAACTTATATCGAGGATCACCACGAATTAATTGAACTTGAGTGGGATTATGAAAAACAAGTGATCTAAGAATAACCTTGACCATTTCATGGTCATCCCACTTTGTGCTCCCGAGGTTGCGCACTTGGTTCACCAAGGTCTTGAGTCGGTTGTACATGGCTTGTGGCTCCTCTCCTTGGTTGAGGACGAACCAACCGAGCTCCCCCTCGATCGTCTCCCGCTTGGTGATCTTGGTCACCTCATCCCCCTCGTGCGCGGTCTTGAGCACGTCCCAAATTTCCTTGGCGCTCTTCAACCCTTGCACCTTATTATACTCCTCTCGACTTAGAGAGGCGAGGAGTATAGTAGTGGCTTGGGAGTTGAAGTGCCGGATTTGGGCAACCTCGTCCGACTCATAGTATTCATCCCCCCCGGATGGTACCTGCGCTCCAAATTCAACAATGTCCCAAATGCTAGAGTGGAGTGAGGTTAGATGCATGGTGCCTCATTTTATCACTCCACATACAATAATCTTCAACGTCAAAAACCGGTGGTTTGCCTAGTGGGACGGAAAGTAAAGGAGTGCGTTTGGAAATACGAGAATAGCATAGGGGAATCTTACTAAACTTCTTGCGCTCGTGGCGCTTAGAAGTGACGGACGGCGCGTCGGAGCCGGAGGTGGATGGCAACGAAGAATCGGTCTCGTAGTAGACCACCTTCTTCATCTTCTTTTTCTTGTCGCCACTTCGATGCGACTTGTGAGGAGGTGATCCCTCCTTTAGCTTGTTGCTGGACTCGTTTGATGGAGCCTTCCCATGGCTTGTGGCGGGCTTGTCGCCGGTCACGATCTCTCTCTTGGTGTGATCTCCCGACATCACTTCGAGTTGTTAACCTCTAATGAAGCATCGGGCTCTGATACTAATTGAAAGTCGCCTAGAGGGGGGTAAATAGGCAGAATCTGAAATTTATAAACTTAAGGCATAACTACAAGCCGGGTTAGCGTTAGAAATAAAATCGAGTCTGAGAGAGAGGGTGAAAAACAAATCAAAAACAACTGAAGAGGATGACACGGTGATTTGTTTTACCGAGGTTCGGTTCTTGCAAACCTACTTCCCGTTGAGGTGGTCACAAAGACCGGGTCTCTTTCAACCCATTCCCTCTCTCAAACGGTCACTTAGACCGAGTGAGCTTTTCTCCTTAATCAAACGGGTCACTTAGACCCCTACAAGGACCACCACAACTTGGTGTCCCTTGCTTTGATTACAAGTTTCTTGAGAACAAGAATAGAGGAAGAAGAAAAGCGATCCAAGCGACAAGAACTCAAATGAACAAAAATGTTTCTCTCTCACAAGTCACTAAGCTTTGGAATGAGTTTGGGCGTGGAGAGGATTTGATCTTTTGTTTTGTGTCTTGGAGTGAAGTCTAGAGCTCTTGTATTGAATGCAAATTGCTGGAAACTTGGATGCCTTGAATGGTGGTAGTTGGGGGTATTTATAGCCCCAACCATCAAACCAACCGTTGGGGAAGGCTATTGTCGATGGGCGCACCGGACAGTCCGGTGCGCTACCGGACACTGTCCGGTGCACCAGCCACGTCACCCAACCATTAGGGTTCTGACGGTTTTGATCGTTGGAGCTATGTCTTCTTGGGGCACCGGACAGTCCGGTGTCGCATCGGACAGGCACTGTTCACTGTCCGGTGCACCTTCTGGCGCTGCTCTGACTCTGCGTGAACTATCCGTGCACTGTTCACGCGCAATGTTGCTTTTGTAGACGACCGTTGGCGCAATAGCCGTTGCTCCGCATGACACATCGGACAGTCCGGTGCTACACCGGACAGTCCGGTGAATTATAGCGGAGTGGCCTAGAGAAAACCCGAAGCTGAGGAGTTCAGAGTTGATCTCCCTGGTGCACTGGACACTGTCCGGTGGCACACCGGACAGTCCGGTGCGCTAGACCAGGGTAGCCTTCGGTTTCTTTTGCTCCTTTCTTTTTGAACCCTAACTTGTTCTTTTTATTGGTTTGTGTTGAACCTATGGCACCTGTAGAACATATGATCTAGAGCAAACTAGTTAGTCCAATTGTTTGTGTTGGGCAATTCAACCACCAAAATCATTTAGGAACAGGTTTGACCCTATTTCCCTTTCAGGAGGTTCTGCCACATGTAGCTCTTTAGCCTTGACAAAGATTGGGGTTGTTAGTTTATGTTAGAAGCAGCAACAACATATTGGTCTCTTTGGTTGAGCAAAAATGACTTGGTCTTTAAAAAATGAATGTGTTTTTGTCTATGCAGGTTATTGATAGAGTGGCATGATGGCTCTCAAGTTGGTTATCCTCCAACGACTAGATTTTGCTAGAGCAGGTTGTGGAGGGATCGCAACGTTTGGTGCAAATGATCAAGGTGTTTTCCTCCTGAGCATATGGGTGGTGATCTAATCTTCGGATTGAAGGTCGTTAGTAGGCTTGCTTTCCCTCTATTTTGTTTTAGGCTGTGTGCTTTCTAGCAGAGCCCAAAAGTTAGACCATAACTTTGTATCATCTTGATGTACTCCCTCTTGGGCTTAATAATATACTTTCGTTTTTGGAAAAAAAATTAACATTGTGAACTTTGAAGGAAATTTGATCTCATGATTTCAATTGTCAATTTACCAATAGGATTATGCTTTACCTTTTTGCTTGTTTCCCAACGAGCTACTATCTTGCTATGTATTTAGCTAGCCAAACATTGAACATGAGAAGAACTCTGAAAGCAATTTGATTTCTCTTTGATAGTTTCCTAACGGGCGTTAGGATAAGGGATAAAAATGGGACGTTAAAATTCTATACCGACCGGTTCCATATACTACGTTAACTAATCATATATACTCCCTCTGTCCGGTTGAATTTGTCGTTCTAGCCGAAATGAGATGTCCTTTGAATTTGTCACTTCGACGGTCCAACTCCCGTAAAGGGCATCCACTCGGCATACATATATCGCACCCACTCGAGCACCCATTCCAGTATACTCCGCCGTCGTCTATTCACACCTTTGGTGCCGCTTTGATCAAGGAGCCAATTATTAAATACTATTTAATAGTTGTATTGTATTCACTCTTAATCAAGATAAACCAGGGTTACATGCATCATTTGCCATCTTCTGTAACATGTCTCAAAATGGCCAGAACGACTAATTCAACCGGACGGAGGGAGTAGCATTTTTGGGGAAAACATGAAACGGAAAAAATATGGGAAATATGGACGGTAACAGAAGCAAAATCAGGAAGAGTTGTTTCCCGATCGGATTGACGGTTCCTATATTTTTCCGGTATAGTCCTGTCGATATTCCCGTTTCTACTTGGCCCAAATGTGGGCATGTGGCGAAATCGCTGGCCCAAATGTGTGTTTGGCCCAAATGTAACCACTAACCCTAGCTTGTTGCCTTGCTGACCTGTGTTGTGCGGCTTGTGCCTACCTCCCATGGCACCGTGCGACTGCTTGCTAGTGGCTGAGCGATCCTAAGTGGAGCGCACGAGTGGCAGCAACTTCCTGCGTGGTGATGCCTATAGCCTGCTCCACGCACCAGCGTCCAGCGGCACCACGCCTCCGATGCTCGTGCTCCCCCTGCCTCCCTATGTGACTGGTTGACTGCGCGCCTGAGCCGCTCCACACGGCTTGGGCACCAACTTCTCCAGCAGTCCAGCCCTACCCCATCACTCGCTGAAGAGAGAGGTACCAGCCGGCGGCCGCACTCCACAGTCTCCACTCCTTATCTAGTATCCACCGTAGCTCTAGTGCTCTGACCTCTCCGTTCATGGGAACATGGACTAGAACATGCCACCGACTAGGGGTGCTGCTGCAGATGACTCTTCTGTTGGCTTGTCGTCATTGGCATCCAAGGCCAAGCACCACAGTTCCTATGAGTAGGAAGTTTGAAAAGTACTGAAAGAAATCATCCACTGCACTAGTTGTTGCTTGTTTTCTAGATCCTAGATATAAGAGAATACTTATAGAGTTCTACATGAGAAAGTTTCACGACATCTCCTCACAAGTTTATGTTGACGAACTTCTTGATATCATCAAGAAACTATACCAGTACTATGTTGTTGCTGCACCTTCAACTATGAGGCCTACAAGTGGGTCAAATGATGATAAGGAAAGTGGATTGCTACAAGGAGAAGAGGTTTGTCGGTACCTTGAAACTAGGGTACACCCTGCTACCATGCAAAGACACAGAACCTACGCGGCTATCCCTTAGTCGCGTGGTAGAAGTGTTGTGTGTGGGACCAAGCCACGGCTCGCCCCAATCTCAAGAGGCTATTCTAGGTCCACAACAGTGCCCGACTCCACCGCATGGGCGGGTCCGAGGCCGCCACGTGTCCAGAGAAGGTGTCATACTCCAAAGCATCAATGGTAGGTCCGGACCCCCACGGGAGAGCGCCGGACCCCGGATATATAGTCCGGACCCCCAAGGTTGGTCCTAGACCTCCACGTGTGGAAGCCGGAACCCTGGAATGGGAAGCCAGTGTAACACCCCAGGTGTTACCATGGCTAGAGCCCACCTTGTTATTAAAGGGTATGAGCACCTGTGGAAGAACTTAATGAATAAAAGCATAAGGGCCTTGGAAAGCTAGAGGTTAACCAAGGATTGTGAGTAACCAAAAGCATTACTCTAATCCTTGCACACTTACTACCTTGGATGAGAGGGGAGAAGAACCCTAGACCTCTCTTAGACCCTATCTCCCAAAACCCTAGATAAGAGGGAAAAGAGAGTGAGCAAGTGTGCAAAACATGAGTAACATTTACCCAAACCTTAAGTAACCTTGTAACCAGCAATTAGGGGGGGAAATATTGCAAAAAGGCCCCTGGTGAAACCCCAAATCAAATCACTAAGTGGAGAGAGAGCTAGAGCTCTCTATTCCTCTCTAAGTCCATATTTAACCCTAGTTAAAGGATCAACCGTGTTCACCTTGAAGATGGCATCAAATCCACTTGTGATCTATACCAAAAACGTGGCATACCACCTAGGGCACCCACTGGAAAAAGTTGAGCCCGAGACTCGGACGTTTGACATGCCATGGCATGGCTTTTGTCGCGAAGTTCCCAGTGTGACACACCTGTTTTGGCATCCAAAGATCTCCCTCCCTAGGCCATATCTGCCCCGACGTCTCACAGTTGAGTGACAGCCCTAGGTGCCAGGAAGAGGTCTGCGCCGAACCTTTGCAAAGATTCGCACGTTTGCGACCTCTGCCGACGTTTGAACAATGGAAGAAACAAACCGCCACGTGTTCGACGCGTTCTGCCGCGCCAGAGCACGCCCGCGCGCGCCCCCGCGAGCCCCGCGCCGCGCCCGAGCCAAGCCAGCGCCCTGGTCCGCGTCCGCGCCTATAAAACGCCCAAGAGCCTTGGCCGTACCCCTCCGCACGCACCCAAGTCTCACTGGAGCTCAGTTCACCGCCGTTTGCCTGTGCGCGACGTGCCCGCGGCCACCCGAGCCACTGCCGCCGTAGACCGGCCAGCCCAGCCTACCGCAGTCCCATCCAACCATCGGACACGAGTGTGCACCCGCCAGTAAAGCTCCCCGGGCCAGGAATCGGGCTCTGCTTCGCCGGAGACGCCGGAACACGGTCACCGGACTTCGCCCGCCCGCCGGCAACCGTGGACCAAGGCACACGGTGAGTCTCTCTTCGATTCCTTGCACGATTAGACTCCTTAGACCTCCATGAATCTCCCCATGCCCTTGGATTGAACTGTACCGCCGTGGATAGGCCGGAGCACACGCCGCCGGCGAGCTCGCCCGCCTGCGCCCGTGGTCCGGGCGATTCCGGCCATCCCCGACGACGAGGCGTACCTCGACGTGATCGCCAGAACCTCCCCGAGCAAACCCTGCCCTTCGCCGGACCTCCCTCGCCGCCGGTAAGCCGCGCCATTCCTTTCTTCTCCGCGGCTACTGTTCCAGTTGGGGGAAGGACCGCGGGTGGGAGGGAGAGAAAGTCAGGGGGGTAAGTGAAATGTTAGTGACCCAAGTGAATAGTGGCCCAAGGGTAGATCTGCGAGGTTTGATTCGGTTTAAACCCAGGGACCTTGGCGCAAACTGCTTTTTCAGAAAAACTTAATTAAAACCTGATTTAAATTCAAACAGAAACTTTAAAAACCCATAACTTCTGTTTGGTTTATCCAAATTTGGTCAAACTAATTTTGCCAGACTCTAAATAATGTAACATGTCTAAGAAAAATATAAAACCCCATATGCACTAAAGAAAAATATAAGGTTCTGATTTAATTTTAGTTTTGACCAAAAGCTTAATAATAGCAAGAAAAATGGTTGTACTATTTAACTAGGGTTAGAAAAATTTGGAGAAGTTTATATCTACCTACTGACCTAGTTAAAAATGTTAAACCTCTCTGTCCACTACATTAAGTTAGTTTTAACCCCTTATTCCATAATATGCTTAAAGTTAAGAAAAATAGAAAAAGTGACATAAATAATGAACCAGAGGGCACCCCTATTTTTGTTGAGATACTTAGTCAATATAGTTCACTGGAAAAATGTATCATACCCTATTGTAGTGTAAAATAAGAAGGCTATCTTTTAAATCAATAAAACAAGGATAACTTAGAAAAACCCTACAAAAATAACCCTAAGGTGAAACCTCCCCAAACCTTAGGATAACTAATGTTTTGATAATAAGAACTTAGGAAAAATCTGAAATCTGTTGTTTGATATTTTTCAAATGACAAGTTAGTTTTAAGCACCCTTTTTGCACCCAACTTTAGAAATCCATCATTAATTAACCATCATGTTGCTCTCTGCCATTTTTGGTACAAGGGCTTAGTATCACTAATAGAGGCCAACAAAAATAACCTGTAGGACAGAACATACCCCTAACTAAGACTTGTAGTGTAAAGTGGCCCATTTTGCCTAACTATTGTTATTTTTGTTTAAAGCCTAGCTTCCATACCCTAAGCCTCAAATTCCTAAAACAAGCTAAAATAGCCAGTGACAACCCACTGTAATTTTTACAGAATTTTTTGGAAATTTTTTTTAAAATATTGTCATAGTTCAAACCGATACTAGAAACCCTAGATGGAAATTAAAGAAAGGAAAAATAGATGATGGAAGTTAATGCCCTCCCAAGACCCTTGTAAATTTGTCCACTAAAATCTATAGAAACAATGCAAATCCCCTATGTTATCCTAAAAGAAAACCTAAACCTAAAAGAGAACAAGTCTATGTGTATATATATACCACTGGAAAACCCACATGGCCAGGGAACCCTAAGTTAATTCTTGACTTCAATTCTGTAGTTAATGATCTTAAATCTTGCATGATCATAACATACATTTTCATTGCATTCGATAGACTGTAATCTTGCTGACGGAGAGTACATCCTCGTGCCGGAGCAAGGAGCTGCCCAGGAGATTGCCCCAGACCCAGCACCAGAGCCTGCACCAGAGGACCTGCCTGCCACTGCTTTGGAAGGCAAGCCCCGGTTTTATGCATAACCTGTTATTTATGCTATTTTACTTCACTTAATGATTGTAGGATTGATTGTGCACTTAGGTGTAGGAATTGTTTGAAACCCTAGTTGCATGATCTCAGGAATCCTATTGAGATGAATACTAGTATGCTAGGTCGAGTAGCTGCTTTATTAATTAGGATCTCGGTAGAAGTCGAGTGATTTTTCTAGCACTCGCGCGAGGTCAGGAATTGGCTGTATCCACTTTCCTATCATATTGATGTTGGTTGTGGGCAACAATCCATGGGGATTGGTTGTTCACAGGATAAAAAGTTGATTAAGGATTAAGGTGTGGTACCGTGAGTCAAGCGTTTGAATGTACTAAGCACATACCGAGAAATATGGTAAATCGGTAAACCTAGTACCTGATTGAACCTGCCAGTGGACTTTACCCCTCACGCGACCTGAGACGTAGTCTCCCATTCCGGTTATGGTGGGTACAAGTGCGGTCACTGCACGACGGCCAGTCGGGGTCAGTGAGGCATTGTACGCCAAGGCGGTGAGCCCTGTTCTGCTGCCAGGGAATCGATGGGGACGGTTGATGTGTGTGGGGACGGAGTGCCCCTGCATGTCGTGTGTTTAGGTTTACCTTGCAAGGATAAAAACTCGATTCGAATCGTCTGCTTCTCGCAGCTAATGAGACTGCTTGATCCATGCTGCTACATTGAGTAACAAGTGGAACTGTGTTGGGATGATACAAGCTGTTGATTGCTAAAAATGCTTGCTACTATGTATGAATAGATAGTACACTTTTAGCCTTAAGAGAGTCACACTTAATTTTGACAAAGTTAAAATCTTGATTTAGAAACTCAGCTAGTGCTTTTGGCAACCAAACCCCACAGCCAAACAGCTGCATGTCTAGAGGTAGAGGAGTATAGACTCCTCACACCGGGTAAGTCTAGCTGAGTATTCGTATACTCAGCCTTGCTTGTGGCATAATTTTTACAGGTTCTCTGGAGGACATGGTTGCTGGAGTGACTTGGCCATCCACCCTGCCACCGGGTTGGACTGTCGAGTGGGACCCTGCCTCGGCTGAGGAGGAGCATGAGGAGTGATGGGACAGGCTTCCCCATCTCTCCGTTTAATTATCGTTAGTTTTATTCCGCTGCACTTCAAACAATGATGACTACTTTTGGCAAAACTCCGATGATGATGATGATGCTGATGTAATAATTAACACTCTTCCATGTATGGTTTTATGCTCTATTGTATTTGCTCTGTGACTCACCATCGAGTGAGACTGTGGTACTTGATCCTGTCAGTGGCCGTGTCGGACTAGATCCGAGGGATTGACGGGTTATTCCCATTTAAGTGTGGTCTAGCCTCTAAGGCAGGGCTTAGGCACTTAAGTTGGAATAATTCGGGCAGTTCCGCCACAGCCAGACCCCCCCCCCCGTATGGGGTCTGGGCCACCCACAGTGGGGTCCCAAGGTCCCAGAACAGAACATACGTGGACCTTGAACAGGACCCAGGCGGGGGTCCGATACCGACATGTGTCCGGACCTAGTCTGGTGTGGACCTGTCCGCATACACTTCTGCTCCCCACCCAGGCGGAGACCCGGTGCTGTCACGTGGCCTACTGCACGTGACATAAGCCAACGGGTGGAGCCTGACGTAAGGCCTTCGGGTTACGTGGCCTCTGCATTTATTGTGGATAAGGCGCGCCGCCTATCCATTCCACTGACAGGCGATGTGCCACCTCGGCATTTAATAAGACCTGTCCATTCCACGGACAGGCGGCGACCTGTCCATCCTACTGGTAGGCGGCGACCTGTCCATTCCGCAGGCAGCACGCCCATACTGCCGCGTGCACTACGCCCATCATTGCTTGTACGTACCAAGGAAGCAGCCGCCGCATATCAATATTGTGAGGGCTGTGGACATCAGGGCACCTGGAGATTGTTCAGGCGTCACCTGCATTAGTTGCTCCATGTATTCCTTCCATTCTGTTCTTGGGCCCACATGTCGGGGCTCAGCATCCTTGTATGTGCCTCCCTTGAGCTATAAAAGGGAAGGCGCACAACATTACAAGGCATGTTCACAACACCCTCAAGCTCACAAGCTCTCACAGCAACTTAGGTGCAGCTCAGACACTCAATACAACACACAGTGGAGTAGGATTTTACGCTCCGGTGGCCTGAACCACTCTAAATCCTCGTGTTCACTCGTGTTCATCCTGAATCCACCTACCAAGCAAAACGCTAAGGCCCCCTCCTCATCTTAGGATATAGGGCGGGTGCGTTCCGCCACCCAGCCGGAGATTTCCTTTTCGACATTTGGCGCGCCAGGTAGGGGACTTGGCTTTAGATTTTTGCTTGTTTTCCTGCTCGACACCATGGTCCATATCATCGAGCACCACGACTTCATTCCTTAGTATTTCCCGATGGAGGAAGAGGCTGCGTCTTCCATGCCACGGGCCTCCAACCGGCCTATGCCTGGTGCTGCTGTTGTGCGCTCTGCACGGCAGCACACTCCTGCGCAGACATCTAGAGCGTCGAGGGCTGCGCCTAGGGCCTTGTCTGCAGCCAGGGAGTTGCTATGCCACCCTCCTAGCTCCACGGCCTCGCCGGGAGCCATGAAGCAGTGGCGTGACGATGTCGATCGTCTGTTCGGCATGGCACATTCTGGCTCAGCCAGGCCCAAGCCTCGGTCATCCCGGCGTCAACACGAGGCGTCGGCGTCAGTCCGCTCACCCTCGGTGAGGGCCGTACCGACTGAGAACCTATGGGCGGAGCTCAACCGCAGGCGTGCGGGAGAGGACGCTCCGGTCTCTCTGGAGAGGCCTAATGACCTACGGGTAGAACTCAACCGTAGGCGTGCGGGCGAGGATGCCCGAGTTTCTCTGGAGAAGGCGTGCGAGCGCCGGTAGAACATCGAGGGTCACAACCTCGACCAAGACTTCGCTGCGGTCGCGCCGCAAACTCCAAGGGGTGCCCGAATTCAGGCGGGTGTCCCATTGGTCGGCGTAGGCTGCGCCGCACTGGCGGATCATCTCCGCGTGGCGTCTTGGCCATCCAAGTTCTGGCCGCACCTGCCGGAAAAGTACGACAGTACGTCAAACCCGTCGGAATTCTTGCAGGTATACGTCACCGCCATTACGGCAGCAGGTGGAGACACTGCTGTAATGGCAACATACTTCCATGTAGCCTTGTCTAGGCCGACCCGGACCTGGCTCATGAACCTCGCCCCGGGATCAATCTACTCCTGGGAAGAGCTCTGTGCGCGATTCATAGTGAACTTCGCCAGTGCTTATCAGCAGCATGGCGTGGAGGCTCATCTCCATGCAATGAGGCAGGAACCCGGCGAAACTCTCTGGGCTTTCATCTCCCGCTTCACTAAGGTACGGGGGACTATACCTTGTATCTCCAATGCTTCCATCATCACCGCTTTCCGCTAGGGGGTACGTGATGAAAAGATGCTGGAGAAGTTGGCCACGCATGACGTGGAAACTGTCACCACGCTCTTCACTCTGGCTGACAAGTGTGCCAGAGCTGCCAAGGGCCGTGCATGGCACTTGGCACCACAGACCGGGGTCACCCAGAAGGGTGGCTTGGGTGCCATCACTCAGGACGGCAAAAAGAAGAAGAAGAAGAACCGCGGCCACGAGAGGCTGTAGACTGCTGCTCCAGTCATTGCAGCTGCGACTAGGGGCCGGGGCGAGCGCAACAAGCGCCCACGGCTACAGGGAGGCAACAGCAGCTCAGCACACCAACAGTCGCCACGGCGCGAGTAGACTTCCAAGGATGGCTCCCCACCTCATCACCGGCCTGGCAAGGAGAGGGCTGATGATGGTGATGTGGCCGCGGGAGAGCGGGACCTTGGGTATCAGTCACCCAAGGGGGTCCTGAAGGACGTCTTCACTGGGGACTCCAACTCTGGTGGTGAGAGCAACCACCGCAAGAAGCTGTACATTATGTACGGCGGGAGCTGGGAGCTTACCTCCCACAGGAACATCAAGTCCCTGCGCCGAGAGGTCCTATCGGCGACCCCAGGGGTCCCGAAGGCTGCTCCACATCAGCGATGGAGGAGCACCACTATCACCTTCGGGGCATTCAACTGCCCCGACAACATGGCAGGGGCCGGTATACTACCGCTCATCACCGCCCCTGTCATCGCCAACATGCGGCTCAACCATGTGCTGATCGACGGTGGGGCAGGCCTCAACGTCATCAGCCATGCTGCATTCAAGCAGCTGCAGATCCCGTGGTCCCGTCTGGGACCCTCTCGTCCATTCTCCTGAGTGGGCCCATAGCCGGTGTATCCCCTAGGGAGCATCGCACTCCCGGTAACATTCGGGACCGAGGAAAACTTCCGCACTGAGAACATCCAGTTCGACGTCGCGGAGGTTAACCTCCCCTTCAATGCCATCATTGGCAGGCCGCCCTATACCGATTCATGGCCATTGCCCATTACGGGTATTTGGTCCTCAAGATGCCATCCCCGGCTGGGGTCCTTACCGTGTCGGGAGACCGCGCCACTGCAGTGGCGGCTGTCGAGAAGCTACACGCCCTGGTGGCAGAAGCTGCTCGCCCGGACGATGGGGGGAAGGACCCCTCGACCTCCGGTACCAAGGCACCTACCAAGGTGCCAAAGGTGCAACTGTCAGGAGCAGACGGTGGACCCATCAAGACCATCTAGGTCGGCGCGGATTCCTCCCAAACCACCCGCATCGCGGGCAATTTGGGAGAGAAATAGGAACTCGCGCTCGTCGCCTTCCTCTGGGCAAATGTCGACGTTTTCGCATGGGAACCGTCACAAATGCCTGGGATCCCTAGGGAGGTGATTGAGCATCATCTGAAGATCCACTCTAACACCAAACCGGTGAGTTAGAAGCCTCAGAGACAGTCCATTGAGCGGCAGGACTTCATTTGCCAGGAGGTCCGGAAGCTACTTGACGCTGGCCTCATCGAAGTGGTCCATAACCCCACGTGGTTGGCCAACCCAGTCATCGTTCCAAAGGCAAACGGGAAGCTTTGGATGTGCATCGACTACACCGGCCTAAATAAGGGTTGTCCCAAGGACCCGTATCCACTTCCACGCATAGATCAAATCGTGGACTCTACCTCCGGGTGCAACCTCTTGTCCTTTCTAGATGCCTACTCTAGTTTCCATCAAGTCCAGATGTCTAGGGAGGATAGGAAGCATACCGCTTTTGTAACAGTGGATGGGCTTTACTGCTATGTCGTAATGCCTTACGGTCTGAAAAACGCCTTGCCGGCATTTGTACGGGCGATGAGTAAGACCTTTGGGGACCTGATTAGGGATAGGGTAGAGATATATGTCGATGACATCGTGGTCAAGACTAGGAGGGGGTCGACTCTAGTGGAAGACCTGACCTTGGTCTTTGACAAGCTGCGGGCGACGCGCACGAAGCTGAACCCGGACAAGTGCGTCTTTGGTGTCTCCGCTAGGAAGTTGCTGGGATTCCTGGTTTCACACTGGGGCATTGAAGCAAACCCGGAGAAGATCAGGGCAATTGAGGCGATGAGGCCTCCGGCCCGTATCAAGGACGTCTAGAAGCTTACAGGGTCATTAGCCGCCCTTAGCCGCTTCATCTCACGACTGGCTGAGAGGGCGCTACCCTTCTTCAAGCTCCTGCGGAAGTCCGGTCCATTCTCTTGGACCGAAGAGGCAGAACAAGCCTTTCAAGAGTTGAAGCAGCACCTTGTGTCCCTGCCAATACTGGTAGCTCCAGAGCCAGGGGAGCCGTTGTACTTATACATTGCAGCGGCTGCAGAGGCGGTGAGCATGGTGCTGGTCGTTGAAAAGACGGAGCAGCATTCCCAGGGGAGTTAGGAGGTTCCCCCAGGAGAAGGTGGTGGTCCGACCACCACGGAGCCTAAGGGCTCAGGACCAGCTACAGGGGTCTAGACCGTTCAGAGGCCGGTCTACTACGTCAGCGAGGTCCACCATGAGGCAAAGGCCAGGTACCTTGAGACGCACAAACTTCTCTATGCTATGCTTGTTGCGTCCAGGAAGCTGTGCCACTATTTCTAGGCACACAGGGTCGTGGTGGTGACCTCCTTTCCGTTAAGGGCCATCCTCCACAACTCTAACGCCATAGGCAACATCGCCAAGTGGGCCGCGGAGCTCACTTAGTTCTAGCTGGACTTCTAGCCTCGTCACGCCGTCAAGAGCCAGGTCCTGGCTGACTTCATCGTGGAGTGGACACCTCCCCCGAGCGCTCCTGGGGGTCTGGATCCTGATTCGGACCCCACACCTGCGGAGCCCAAGGGTCCGATCTTCACCGAGCCCCACTGGACACTCTTCTTCTACGGATCCGCCTGTCAGCAGGATGGCGGGGCCGGAGTGGTCCTCGTCGACCCAAGTGGAGATCAAGTGAAGTACATGGTGCACCTTGAGTTCAAGGCCACTAACAATATGGCAGAGTACGAAGCACTGGTCTTTGGCTTGTCGGCCGCCCTATCCTTGGGGATTCGCTAGCTCCTCGTGAAGGGGGACTCCCAGCTAATCATCAAGCAAGTCCGCGGGGAGTGTAGCTGCAATGAGCCCAGGCTCGCAACTTACCTCCTCCACGTAAGGAAGCTAGAAAAAGACTTCACGGCTCTGGAACTGCAACATGTTCCTCGGGCTGACAACTCGGTGGCATATGAACTCTCCTAGAGGGCATCAACTTGGGCACCCGTGCCCGAGGGCGTCTTCGAAAGACGGCTGCTGAGACCCATCGCCCAGCCTACCGAACTAGGCGAAAGGGGCGAGACTAGCACCTCGAAGCTAGCGGTCCCGGTGGCGTTACATCAACAGCACCCACCGAAGACTGTGTGTGCTATAGGGGGTCCTACCTACCCCTTAGTGCCAAAGCCAGTATCTCAGAGTGGTCCCGATGCATGGATCTCCGAGATCTGGGACTACCTAAAGGAAAATATCCTTCCTGAAGATCATGTGTCCGCAGAGCGCATAGTGCAGTTGGCTAAACGCTACACGGTGGTAGAGGGGGATCTCTACCGCCGTGGCGCCAACGGCATTCTCATGTGGTACATTACCCAGGAGGAGGGCCGTGAGTTGCTCACGGAGATCCATGGAGGTGAGTGCGGAAGTCATTCCTCATCCCACACACTGGTCGGTAAGGCCTTCCGGCATGGCTTTTACTGGCCAACCGCCCTCTAGGATGCAGCTGAGATGGTAAAGTCCTGCAAAGCGTGTCAATTCCATGCAAAGCAGATACACACACTAGCTCAGGCTTTGCAGATGATTCCACCCTCCTGGCCATTCGGCGTATGGGGGTGGATATTCTGGGACCATTCCCCAGGGCAATCGGCGGGTATCGGTACCTCTTCGTCACCATCGACAAGTTCACCAAGTGGCCAGAGGCCACCCCTGTGGTCAACATCACCCAGGGTGCTGCTGTTGCTTTCCTCAGGTCGATTGTCTGTAGATTTGGGGTCCCAAGCCATATCATTACGGACAATGGGACCTAGTTTACAAGTCAGCTCTTCCAGGAGTATTGCGAGGGCATCGACACCCAGCTCTGCTTTGCGTCTGTGGCTCATCCCAGGAGCAACGGCCAGGTGGAGAGGGCAAACGCAGAGATCCTCAGGGGACTCAAGACACGCACCTACGACTGCTTGAAAAAGCATGGTGCAAATTGGGTCAACGAGCTTCCGTCCGTGCTGTGGGGGAACCGGACCACACCTAGCCGAGCTACCGGGGAGACCTCGTTCTTCCTGGTTTACGGGGCCGAAGCCTGCCTTCCCCGGAAATCATTATGGGCTCCCCACGGGTCCAAGCTTTCGATGAGTCTATGCAGGAACAGCTACAGCGTGACGACGTGGACTTCATCGACGAGCGCAGATGGCGAGCGGTGATCTGAAATGCACGGCACAACCAGGCGCTCAAGCGCTACCACCAACGGTTCGTGCGTAGTAGGGAGCTCATGGTCGAGGACCTGATCCTAAGGCGAGTACTAACCCGAGAAGTGCTCCACAAACTCTCCCCCAGCTGGGAAGGACCCTTCAAGGTGACGGAAATATGCCGACCCGGGTGTGTCCGCCTTGCTACAACTGAAGGAGAGCCTCTGACCAATCCCTAGAACATAGAGCATCTCCATAAGTTTTTCCCATAAAAACAAACCTGGGGATTCAGTTTTCTTCCTTTGTAACTAGGTTGCGCATATATGTACGCTAGCCCGGTGAGGTCCGCCCTCATAAACCCAGTCTGTTGGCCTACACTCATGAATATCAAGTTATAAAGAAAAGATCACCCCCCAGATTTGTTTTTGTGATGGTCTTATTTTTCTTCAATTTACGAGCATCATTTTTTATCTAACCCACCCATACAGTTCCCACCCTTGCTGGTATAATGACATCTGAATTGAGTAGCCAGGCTTGCAGTTTGGGACCCCTCGGCAGGGGGGGTCCGGTAGCTTGGGGGCTAGTTCTAGAGAACGGGTACTTGTCTCCTAGGGTGGTCCGGAGCCGTGTAGCCGCTTAGCTTGGTTCCGTACCCTAAGCCTGCACGCTCCACCACTCTGTGACAGGTATCCTAGTATTTGGAACTATAGTCCTGTGGGTCCAGCAACCTAGGGTCCGGTTCTAAAGAATGGACACTTGTCTCCTGGGGTGGTCCGGAGCTGTGTAGCCGCTTAGCCTGGTCATGTACCCTAAGCCTACACGCTCCACCACTCTGTGATGGGTGTCCTAGTATTTGGAGCTACGATCCAAGGGGGTCTGGACATACGGCTTGGCTTCCCAGGCTAAGTCCTGCAGGTCATGTTGCATGAATCAAAGGATAGAAGATACCAGCTGGCGGGTCATATGGGTGCGCTACTAAAACCTCCTAGCTGAAGCTGTGTGCAGGTCCAGCTCCCAGTCGAGACTATCTCCTAGGGGCCGAGTTACCAATTATTTCTTAGGTATACTAGTATCCAGCTTCGACACGTCGATCCTACATCCAAGGGGGCCAAGTACCAAGGAGAAGTTGGTAACGATGCACACAGCAAGGATAAATAACATACAGATAAGTGTTGTCAGATTAATACTTCTCAAAAGTATCTTACAAAAGCAAAAGCTGTTACAAGCCGCACCCCAGCAGAACCCTTGTTCTGTCTCTGCAGAATGGACTATTCATCATCGGCAGGATCCCGCTGGAAGCGCTCGACCACCACCTCCATGGCGTCTTGTACGCCCTCCCGGGCGGCGTCTTCGGTGTCGGCCACCGGACCAGCGATCACCGCCTCCAGGGAGATGGCCGGGTCGTGGCTCCGGAAGCACGTCAGGATATACTCGATTACCGCTCGATAGAGCCTGCTGCCCTCGGCCTCCAAGCGGGCACCAAGAATCTGGTCTAGGCGTCGGAGGCGGTCGGCGGCGGAGTCCAGCATCGGGAGCACGTCGGAGATAGACGTCGGTAGCTCCGACACCAGGATGGGACTCATCCCTAGCGGCACCAGCGCCATGCTCGCCTCGCCGACCCATACAGCGATGCGCTGGACCCTGGCGTGATGCTCCGCCTGGAGATCTTCAAGTGCTTTCTTTGTCGCCTCCACTGCCTAAGGGGCCGGTGCAGCCTGCGCCGCCTGGAACTGCTGGATCCGCTCTTCCAGCTTTTTCTCCTTCTCCTCCGCCTCGAGCTCATGCTCGGCCAGCAACTTATCCCGCCTCTCAAACATTTCCTCCCTGAAGGCGAGGTCCTTCTCCCGCCAGGCAAGATCCGTCGCCCGCCTATCCAGGGATGCATCTTTCTCCTTGAGATTCTCCTCGGCCAGGGCGATGTTGCTGGCCTTGTCCTCCAGCTCTCGCTCCCATTTTTGGATCCTTTCCACAGCTATGGTCTGCTGGGTCCGCTGCTCTTCTAGGATTGCGTTCATGGCACTCAGCTTGGCACTCAGCTCTGTGACGACCTCCTCCCTCTGGTTCAAGGCCTCCTCCCTCTTGGCCAGCCTCTTCTCCTTCCCACTCACCTCCAGCTCCCTGGCGTACACCTTCTGGAGGTCCTTCTTATAGTCTTTGTGGTCCCGTGCCAGTTCGGACCGCTCAAAGGCGAACTGGTGGGACACCGCCTTGGTACGCTCCTCCAGCTAGGCGCGCCAGTCACTGAGACGATGGTGCTCAGATTCCAGCGCCTCCCATTCCTGCCGGATCACCGCCTCGGTCTCTTGAACAGCCATATGGGCATGAGACAGCACCCGAGGGAGGGGAACCAGCGCCGCTTCTGGCTCGGGCCGGATCGGAGCCGCCGCCCAAAAACCACCTCCGTCTCCTTCGGAGTGGGCAGCGGGATAGAGCTGGACGTGCCCCCCGCGTCACCCCCCATGGTAGGGGTGGGCGCAGCTAGGACCTCCTCCGCCGCTGCCGACGGTGTACTCGACGGCGTCGCTGTCGTTGGGGCTGCGGTAGCCATCGGCGGTTCGCTGGCACCGCTCCTAGCAGATGCCTGCTGCTGGGGGCCAGACCCGCCAGTGGACATGGTATCTGGCAGAGGAGGCGCGGCCTTGGGAGCAGAGGGGGAGGAAGCCCTGGCAAGCAAAGGATGGGTTAAGACCCGTCGGCATGATAATTACACTCGTGGAAAAAAAGGGGCTACTCTTACTTGGGGCCCTGGACCTTCCAGCGACCCTGGAAGCGGGACGTCTGCTGCTGTTGTTGCTGCTACTGTTGTTGTGGTTGTTGCTGCTGGTGCCCCTAGGGGAGATCACCCCCAGGTGGTGGTGGTGGCGGCGGGACCGACGGTGGTGGTGGTGGCGGTGGACCCGATGGTGGTGGTGGCGGAGGACTGACGTGCCTCTGCGCACCCTAGGCCTAGGAGCCGGCCTCCTCGGTCCCACCAGCTGTCCTCTGATGCTTCTAGGGGGTCCAAAACAAGGGGAGGGTCCGAAACAAGCGACCCGTCGGCGCGACACAGCCGGCGTCGCCTCTCTTCCTCCAACCCCCCAGTGCCACCTAGGGCAGAGGAGCCGCTTGCAGGACCCTTGCCCTTGTCCAAGGGGCTGGGGCTGCTGTGGGGGCACTAGGGGCCGCACCGATGGACTGAGGACCCCCAGCCGGTACACCGGGGATCTGGATCCCGCGGAGGGGGTCCCGACCGCCGATTTGATGAACCGCCATGCCGCTCTCATCAAGGGTCAGCAGCGTGGCCAGCACCGCTGTTCGCAGCCCTGGATCATCGCAGAGCACCGGGATGTCCTGGCGAAGTATCAAGGATTCGGGGATAAAGGACTCACCAGTAATCCCCTTCACCAGGAGTTCCAGCTCCTCCTAGGACAGGACGGTCCCCGGCTCGCGCTGGATCCTGCCAATGTCATTTGAGCCGGTGAACCAGCACCACAGACGTGGCCTCCTCTACAGCGGCATGATCCGGCGCTTCAAGAAATCACCGACCACGTGCATCGAGGTCAGGCCACCAGCTGCCAAGGTCTTGATCCTATCCAACACGGGTAGGAACTCTGGTGCGAGGGGCGGCTTGGCCCTCCATTGCTTCCGATCGAGTGTTGGTCCGTCGCTCAGCAGCGCGAGGCGGTCGTTGGCCTCGACGCTGACGACGGCCGAATCCGGCCTCGTCTGGAAGTAGTAAGCACCGAGATGATCCTTGGCCTCCCCAGACTTCACCAACACGAAGAAATGGCGGAAGAGGGAGGTACAGGGGGCCACCCCCACGAACATCTCGCAGAGGTGGGTGAAGATGGCCGCCTGGAGGATAGAGTGGGGCGTGAGGTGCTGAAGCTGGAGCCCAAGCTCCTCCAACAGCAGCAGGAAGAAGGGCGAGATCAGCAGCGCCAACCCGCAGGAGACATAGGAGACGAACAGAACAAACTCCTCGGTGGCGAGGCCACCGAGGGGGACGGCGCCGGCGCGGACTCTTCCGGCGAGCCCCGGCGCGGTCCACCCGAGCAGGCCGTGTGCCAGATTGAGCGCCGCCTCAGACTGGAAGCGGTCGGGATGGCCGAGCGAAGCCATGGCGTCGGTGGCGGCGCGGGTGTAGAACAAGAGAGCGCAAATGCAAAGGGGCGCAGAAAGCTCAAAGGCGAAAGGGCGCAGCGATTGGGAGAGAATGTGAAAGCGTAACTGCTGCGCGCGGGGTGAAACCCTTTTCAAGGAAGACTCTCCTGCTCGCGCCCCGAGACGCTGCAGGAAATCCCGTCCGACGCGCACCTAGCGCCCAGGCGGTCTAGTCTCTGACACGGGGGCCCGGACCCACAAGTCATGCAGCTGGTGTGCCGGTCTCCGAGTGTGGAAGAAGCGAACCTTCACGCGGGGAGCGAACCGCCACGCACGATCACGCACCGCCTCGAGCCTGCTGCAGAGAGATATTTATTAACCAAGGCGGCGACAACGAGGCGCCCCACACATGGCCCGATGGAACCGCCAGACGTGGGGCCGTGGGCCAGTCAGCTGCGGGGACAGATGTGGCAGTTGACGTGCCGAAGGCAGACTGACAGCGCGTGCGTCACCAGATGCGCTGGATTAATGCGGCGCGTCAGCAAGAGTGCTAAGATGGCGCCCCAATCACCGATCATGCCATGTTGACACAAAATACAAGTTTTGGCCCCACCTGCAGGCTTGCATCCTCCCCTGAGGTGGGCCCAGGGGCCACTGTCGCTACCCTGAAACTAGGGTACCCCCTGCTACCATGCAAAGACACAGAACCCGCGCGGCTATCCCTTAGTCGCGTGGTAGAAGTGCTGTGTGTGGGACCAAGCCATGGCTCGCACCAATCTCAGGCGGCTATTCTGGGTCCACAGCAGCGCCCGACTCCACAGCATTTATTGCGGATAAGGCACGCCGCCTGTCCATTCCACTGACAGGCGATGTGCCGCCTCGGTATTTAATGAGACATGTCCATTCCGCGGACAAGCGGCGACCTGTCCATTCTGCTGGCAGGCGGCGACCTATCCATTTCGCAGGCGGCGTGCCTGTCCATTCCGCTGGCAAGCAGCACGCCCATACTGCCGTGTGCACTACGCCCATCATTGCTCGTACGTACCAAGAAAGCAGCCGCCGCATGTCAATACCGTGAGGGCTATGGACATCAGGGCACCTGGAGATTACTCGGGCGTCACCTGCATTAGTTGCTCCATGTATTCCTTCCACTCTGTTCTTGGGCCCACATGTCGGGGCTCAGCATCCTTGTATGTGCCTCCCTTGAGCTATAAAAGGGAAGACACACAACGTTACAAGGCAGGTTCACAACACCCTCAAGCTCACAAGCTCTCACACCAACTTAGGTGCAGCTCAGACACTCAATACAACACACAGTGGAGTAGGGTTTTACGCTCCAGCGACCTGAACCACTCTAAATCCTCATGTTCACTCGTGTTCATCCCGAATCCACCTAGCAGGCAAAAAGCTTAGGCCCCCTCCTCATCTTAGGATTTAGGGCGGGTGCGTTCTGCCACCCGGCGAGATTTCCTCTCCGACAAGGTTACAAGCATATCTTTTAGTTATTCAATATTTTATTCTATCATGTTTGTTCATATATCATATATGTGTTTGACCTTTGAATTTCAGATAAGAATGTTGGTTCAATTGTTGGTGATCTTGAAGTTATTGAGGCTATTGTTTCAAACCTGGAGATTGAGGTATTATTACTGCTTCATGTCACATATATGTTGTATTTTGCTTCTTTATTCGATTCCTGTCATATACAAATTTATGTTGCTGCCATATATGAATATATGTTGCCTTCTATACGTTGTAGGACGATGAAGTCATAGACATTGATGAAGGAGATATAGATGGGCTAAATGCAGATGGTCAGAACTACTTTGACATGTAGAGTTGGGTTCTAGTGTTGGCTGCTAGATAGTGGATACTTTTGGACTTGTCACTTGTGAATTTTGGCTGCTAGTTTACTAAGAGTCTAAGAATGGTAGTGTTGTAGTAGTACTAGTACTAGGCTACCAGCGTACTAGTACTGCTCTCTGGCTCTCTACTTTTGGGCACTTGGGTTGTTCCAGACTTCTAGTGTTCCAGTTCGGCTGAGACTTGTGAGCCTGTGACCAGTCAGACTTCTACATTTTGGTTGTTCCTTAATCCTTATTACTATTCTATAACAGCCGTCAGCCGTGACATGTTGTGGAACTGAATAACTGATATTGTTAGTCTGTAAGTAACAGTCGTGACATGTTGTCCTGTTGGGCACTTGATCTGCATTTTGGTTGATCCGTAACATGTTGTGGAATTGATATAGTTTATTGTGATCTTTCTTATGGGAGACTGATCTTACATCTTAATATGTTATAATTTTATATGTGTGATGCTCTTGTTTGCATATGGATTATGCATGGCTGCAAGCCTGCAAATGTTTCTTTTTTTGTTACCGATTCCCGATTGTAATCGACTCGTTCCTGATTGAAAATGTTCTGTTTCCGATATCCCGTAATATCAATTTCATTTTCCCGTCCAACATTCATGTTCTCGTTTCCGATTTCGGCAAAAAAAATACAGTAACGATAATGGTTCGAGCATTTTCCCGACCGTTGTTGTTTCGCATACCCGAAGCAACACCATTCGGTTACACGATTGCACCTGTTGCAGAATATGTATAACCATTTTTTTCACCACTCACAACTAAGCATTTTACACCGACCTGGTTCACGCCGGGCCAAGAAATAAAATCGGTTGTATTAGGCTAAAAAAGACTAACTCCATGATAATAAATATTATGATCTCGGATCTTGGCTCAGACGGAGAGTATGTTTCTAGACAGTGATATCTATATCCAAACCCTGTCCAATAAGGGTTTGGGGTTTATTTGGTTAGAAAGGGGATTGAGGCAAATAATCCCCTTCTAACCAAACAAAAAGGCTCAGGGATAGGCTAAAACCGATCAAGGTCCAGCAAGGACCGCAATCCAGACCTGACTCAATTAACTCAAGTCTAATCACAACTGATGCTTAGATGTATAAATTTCATTTCAAGAGTCGGATATAAAGAATAGCTCCTAAAATATAAAACTCAAATATTACTTAAGACCAATTTTTTCATTTGTGTTAACAAGATGGCTAAATCTATCTAGGCAAGTAACTTATATATGAAAATGGTATAACAACGTTCTCTCCTTAATTATCAGTGCGTAAGCACCTCACATCCTACATGCCAAAAGATGCTTACACAAAAAGGGCGTCAAAGAGTTGCTACACAAAAAGCAAAACCCATGATACAAGCTATAACAACAATCCACAAACGTTACAAAAGAGCTACTGTGTAAGGAGGCTGCGAGCTAAGCTAGAGTAGATTGGATGTATACGTACATTTACATCGCAAAAAAAAAAAGTATGTACAATTTCGAGGGACGTGGCAAAATTCATCAATCACTCAGTCTGAAAGAATCTGTTCTAACTCAGGATCCCCGGCCAATACATCGTCAACCATTTCAGCGTCAACAACCTCTTTGTCAGAAGGGACATCTTCGTCATAATCAGGTTCGCCCGCCTCTTCATCAGTATGATTGGGAACAGCTGGCTCGCCAATGCCTTTGCCTTGGTCAGCAACACTATTCAATACTTGATCATCTTGAGATTTGGCTCTGGCTACCGCTTTGCCATCAGTCCTTTCACAAATGCAGGTAGAAGGGTTCTCATGAAACTCTCCCCTCCCTGGCCTCAGCTCTTTGGGCTCTCCCATAAATCCTTTCTGAACCATGTGTACTTTTGAGGAGAATGCATCCCACGACATGTTTCCTCTGTTCAAAAATAAGGGATAGAGCCTTTTGGCATTTGGTCGGATCGTTCTCTTGTGCCCAAAGTATCTCCTGCAGAGGGCACGAAATATGGTCAGGGCAAGTAATAAACCACTGATGACATAGCAGCAACGGATACCTTCGTCCAGCCAAAATTTTAGCCATGTTGCCGTTGTTGTTAGCCACAAAAGCATCACTTTCATCACAGACAATGAAATCAAGTGCAGCCATGCGAGAAGAATATTTAGAGAATGGAGCCAGCTCCTCTTTGCTAGATATTGTTTCTTTTGTGTGGAGATTAGGGAAGAGAGCTTTAAGAGGTGCCAGAGTCCTTGCACCTCCATATATCTCTCCAGAAGCTACATAAATGTGGACATCCTTTCTGTAGCCCAGCGCTCTCAACATCAAACCCACCTCTTCAGGAGTTAGAGGGCATCTACCTTGCCTTCTTCCTTTCTCTGGGTTAGGCTGAAATACAGAACAGCGCATGCTGCATTAAAATTTTCAATCTTAGCTTTTCAAATGATAGCACAGTATAGCATACATACATGCAAGCCTTTCCACCTCTTCCTTATAGCACCAAGTTCTCTCCTCTCTTTCTCTCCACCACCGTAATAGCACCCCGAAAAGGCAAGCATATCAGGTTCGAATCTGACATTGCAAAAGGAATAATGTTTAAGCAAGGGGCAAGAAAAAATCAATATCATTACCGTAAAGGAAACGCATATGCGCTGAGAAAAGGTATTTGTAAGATTTAGATTTAGTGATAAAAAAGATAAAATCCTGCAACTTCAGACTAAGATCGCTGATCATACATGCCCTTCTATCATACTGGTCATATTGGCCAAATAATGCTGGTATCTAGCCAGCCAAGCATGTGAGGTCTGTGGCCCTATATGAATCAAAGGTTATCATTGTACCAACATTTATTGTGTCCAGGCAATGCTACAGAATACATGTCTGCCTAATAAGACAAACTGCCAAGTCAGAAGTTCAGGACCCTAAAGTTGTCGCTCTGATTTCATGATATCTTCTATTCTTGCCACAACCCGAATCAAGAGGCTGAGGCCAGATTGACACTAGAGGGAGACAAACATCCTGCACAGTGCACACCCTAGCTCAGGTGACATAAGCGCTCCCAATGTTCTAGCTTCTAATCTCTAAATGGATTTCAAGTCTAATCTTCTTATACAAAGAAATTAAGAAACTATGTTATTTGCATTAGGCCCAACCTCCTCTCACTTATTAGTATAAAAATGATATATGTGATCTGAAACAGGAGAGTTTTATGAGTGCACCTCAAATGAAGAGCAATAAAATACATGCTCCTCTCCCTCATTCTTTGTATTAGCTTTTCACCCATCTCTTGTATTGGAGCAGTAAATCTCAATGCATGATAGTTGACTCTACATCTCAACTTTTGCAAGTCAGTTTGCAACCTATTTGCTAATCTATAATCAAACTTCGTCAATCGAATAGCCTGCATCAAGTGAAAGAACTGATATCTTAATACTCAAAATAAGAAAAGTAAACAATATCTAAAATAGTCACAGAAAAGCCTCATATTCGTAGAGCTTAATGAGTGTGTGTCTAGGCTAGTGCTATTTGTCATCTAGGGTGAAGCTTCACCTGGCCCAGCCCCGTCTCGCACCCCGTGCGCGCCCAACCCACTAGTGTGCCCTATGCCCCGCGCGCCCCGAGACCCGCGTGCCCAATCTAACTTGTCGATTATTTAGTTTCATCAGTAATAAATGAACGTTTCTTCACTACTGAAGTCTCATCTGTTATTCAGATTCATCAGTAATAACTAAACGTTTCGTAAGTAATTACAGAATGTTTCTTCACTACTGAAGTCTCATCGGTTATTTAGATTCGTCAGTAATAATTGAATGTTTCGTCAGTAATAACTGAACATTGCGTCAGTAATTATTGAACATTTCATCAGTAATTACTAAACGTTTCATCAATAATTACTGAACGTTTCATAAATAATTATTGAACGTTTCTTCACTGCTACATCAACATAGCCTTTTAATCCCAAGCAAGTTGGGGTAGACTAGAGTTGAAACCCAACAAGAAATCACCAAAAAGAGAAAGAGAAAGGGGAGGGGGAAAAGCTTTTGAGAGCACTACAAGGGAAAAGGACTCATCACGGTCCGGGCATGTGAATAGCTTCTTTCCAAGCAATTATATTCAAACACAACTCCTTTAGGATATTCTATTCCTTCAAGTCCCTTTTGATTGCCTCCTCCCATGACAAGTTTGGCCGCGCTCTACCTCCCTTCACATTATTGTCCCGTCTTATGATGCCTCTGTGCACCGGTGCCTCTGGGGTCTCCGGTGGACAAGCCCAAATCATCTCAATCGGTGTTGAATAAGTTTTTCTTCAATTGGGCAACTTCTAGCCGATTGCATATGTCATCGTTTCTCACCCGGTCCAATCTTGTGTGCCCACATATCCAACACAACATACGTATCTCTGCAACACTTAGTTTTTGGATATGTCGTCTCTTAGTAGGCCAACACTCAGCACCATACTCTATTCATCACCTAGGGTGATGGACCCAACGGTCCATCACCTGGACCATCTAGCGTGCGCGCCCGACCGACCGTCCCCCTCCCACACGGTTCGTGCCGCCGTGCGGCTTCGGCCCCGAGCCGCTTTGCCCCGCATGGCTCGCGCCCCGCCAAAGCTCCGCCCCCACGCCACATTAAGTCATTTCAATCAACATTAAGTCATTCTTGTAAATATTAAGTCATTTTTAGAAAATATTAGGTTATTTATTGTTTTCAGCTATTTTTGTGGGTTTTCTCAGATATTTTCTTATGTTATTGGTTCAGTCATTTCAGAAAATATTAAGTCATTCTAGCGTCCAGACAACATTTAAGTCATTCTAGGTAACTTTAAGTTATTCCAAAGTCTATGTAACATAAATATTAAGTTATTTTTTAGAAAACATTAAGTTATGATTGTTTAAACCATTTTTTTGGGTTTTCTCAGACATTTCTTATGTTATTGGTTCAGTCATTCCAGAAAGTATTAAGTCATTTCAAGAAATATTAAGTAATTCTTGTTTTTCAGTCGTTCTTCATGTTTTTCCAAACATTTCATATTTTTTCATGTTTTGGTTTAGTCATTATAGGCAACATTATGTCATTCCAGCATATATGCAACATCAAGTCATTTTCGTTTTCAAACACTTTATCATATTTTTTCAGATATTCCTTGTTTTAGTTCAGTCATTCTAGACAAAATTAAGTCATTTCAAGCATTTAGGTCCAGCGCACAGAAAACATTAAGTCATTTGAGCGCGTTAAGTCATTCATGCTGAGTAAGTTATTATATCTCGGCTCGGCTCATGAGGGGGGCACGCGCGAGTACGGCGGCTCTGCTTTGTGAGCGGGTGTGTGCTAGGTGAGGCAGCTCAGCTCGTAGGCGGGGCGCGGGCGCGGCTCAGCTCGTGGGCGGGCGCGGGGTGCGCGCTGGCTCGGCTTGGGGCGGGCGCAGGGTGGGCGCGCGCGGGGGGCGGGACGTGGGGTCGGGCAAGCGCCCTTGGTCGGGTCCAGGTGTCACCCTAGGTGATGAATAGATCTGCCCTATATATACACATATATATACATACATAGACATATATATGTATATATATGTGTGTATATATAACCTGCACTTCTTAATCATCGAAGGGCATATATAGAACTTATGTATCTTGGTAACTAATTAACAAACACATGTACAATAAAATGACTTACATGTTTCTTAAGAAGTGCAGGCAAAACACGGTTCAAGTAACACCGCTCAGTACATTTTCGGGGAACACGCATTCTGTGAGGAGCCCGAAGTTTACCTCCTATATGTGGAAGCTCTTTCACAATCTTTACATCCTTTGATAGAGATGAGATGAACCAGTCGGCGTAAAAAATATCCGAAAAATTGCTGCGGGAAAAGTTATATTAAGTACAACCCAAATGCATTGAAGTCATCTTAGAAAAACAGGAAGCCTTAGAAGATTCTGGCATAGAAGTGATTTGCGCTCCAAATTAACCTTGAATCTTTCCAGAAGGATGCTTGGTCTAGTTTGGGAACAACAAGTGTGGCATTTAAAATGCGTGCAGCAACAACAGCATCGATTATCTGAAAGAGCACTACACATGTTAATTAGGTCTATAAAGATAACAACAAGGCATATAAGTATTACAATTATCACTAAAGCATAAAAAAACTCATGTGGACTCTTATAAGAACGTGGTAGTAAATTGAGAGGCAGGTCTCAAATTTCAAGGCTTCAACATGTCCCCAGGCACTGGTCAGGACTCAAAAGGATTGACACTATACTTCTAAGCAACAATATGGATATTATAAGTATCAGCTGCTGATTTCTAATGCAAAAATTAAGGTGAATTACAATTACTACATTGTTCATCAATCATTGCTAGAGTTAAGATGAGTGGTAAGTGTACTGCATTGATTAGTGTTCATTTAAGAAGGGGTAGACATGAAAGAATGAAGCAAACAGATGCACTGAAGTTACCATTGATTTATATTTGGTGTTGGGACAAGGCTACATGGAGTTATATTTGGGATAGGAAGGAGTACATTCTAAGTTAAAGAGTACATAATCCATAAAAGGATATGATCCAAGTTTGCACTGTTAATTCCGTTTATGGATATGGGCCATGACATATTCATATTGGCGTAATGCGTTGCCTGAAAAAAAAACATCCTTCCAAACTTTATGAACAAAAGAAAGCTGGCAGACCATAAAAAGATACAAAACATTAGCTTCTTTGTGCATTAGATGAATCTAGTATTAGTTTAGCCACTTGACAATATATTTGCTGCATTACTTCAGAGTCTAGATACCCAGGGAGATATCGGAAAAGAATCCTAGAATATGGAGCAGATTCTTGTACAAACTCAAGAGTTTCAAGGGTTTACTATAATAGAGGACAATGAAACTATAAAGTAGTGCATAAACATGTATAACAAGGTTGTACCACATGCTTTGTCCTACACTCCTGTCAATCCATGTGCATATTATTTATGGGAAACAAACAATTAGAATACACTTACCCCTGTTCTCTGTTGATTCAGACCTCCACTTGTAACAATCATCAAATAGCGCTCTGGTTGGGTAGTAATATTTGAGTCTACACAATTTTGAAACAAAAACTGCTTCAGGTAAAATTTAACAAAAGATACAGTCAAAACTATTTCCCGAATCTCAAAAGCATTAATTACAACTAAACACCTAGCATTTGTAGCCTTGTAGAACTGTGGAACAAATAAAATTGTCCAATGCAGCTTCACCAAATTTCTACCAACAGTGGATTTTAAAAAGTTTGCCTACCAAGAAACCTGCTGCTTGAGTTGCTGCACCCATAAAATTTGCTAGCAAGCTTTGAACCCCAAAGGTCATCCCTGACGGCCGAACCATTCGTCTACATTTTAAAGTTGTAATGAACTCATCAATTATAAAAATAAAATTAAATTTCACATGCCTTAGGAAAGCAACCAAATCATGATGCAGGAACTCTGAAGATAAAGGGCATGCATATCGAAAAAATTTTATGGCAACATAAATAAAATCCAGTTAAGCTCAAACATGTATTAGAGGAAGCGAATTTCACTCGTCTAGAACCAAAATAACAAGAAAAACCAATAGCTTGTCACAGTCTAATTTGCTGAAAAATGGCACATGATGTGGCACCCAATTCATTTACCTACAAATCAAAAGGGTAATCCAGAGTGTTGAACTCACAACTTTACTAATATAAACAGGATAAAGGCTAGTGTGAGATCTGCTGCACTCGGTCTAACCGGAAAAGGGCATACTTACCGGAGCACGGGAAATCTCGCGGCGCTCGAACTCCTCCATGCTACCGGCGCCGGAGCTGTTCAGCTGAGCGAGCGAGAGCATAAAGCAAGATAGGTTAGATCGAGAGATGTGAAGGGAAAAAAAAAGCAGAGGCGGCTAGGTTACTAGTGCGATGCGATACCAAGGTATGGGCCGAGCGGCGGCGGCGGGAGGAAGCGAGCACGGGGTGGTCTGCGAGCGGCGGCGGGGAGACGTAGAGCAGCGCGACGGCGGCGAGGAGGAAGAGCAGGAGCGCAGCCGCAGGCAGTGCGGCGCGGCGCGGGCAACGGTAGTTGCCGCTGCGCCGCCGTGACTGGACCATATCCCACGGCCAGAGGGCGAAGCTGCGAAGAAGCGCCGCGGCGACGGCGCTGGTGAGGTGGTCCTGGAGGCGGCGGTGGCGGCATGGGAGGCCGGCCCGCCTCTAGATCAGTAGATTTTTGAACTCTAGAGGAAAGGATGGTGGTACTACAGGATACATCACAGTACGGCGGGTGTGTAAACAAAAAAGTTAAACACGGGTTCTCTGTTCGTCCTTTTTCCTTCGGAATCCAGAAAAAAAAAACATTTTGTTACGAGAACCTATCCATGATCAAATTATGCGCTTTAAATAATTTATATCGGATACAACAACGCGCACTCGCTTCTTTTGGGAACACCGAAACCGGACGGGCGGTCCACCGATAAAAAAAAACACGTCCGGCTGCCCGTTTGGAAGGGTTACGTACAGGTTTCCTTACACCACGTTTGATAGAGATAGGGCTCCACTTCTTGGATCGTCGGTTTTGTTAGAAAGTTAGGCATTTTTTGTTTTAATTTAATCCAGAAAAACAGTGCGATATATGTGATGACATGTATGTGCATGTGTGTATAACTATTCGCATAAGCAGTAAACAGCAATGAAACATGCACAAATACGAAGAACAGAGTGTACCCAGCGGAGGGACCGATGCTCAAGGCATTAGTGGCTCCATTCACACGAGACATCTCGTGTGTTTATTCGATGTAGCCGTACGAAGTCGGTGCAGGAAGATGTACGCTGTGCAGTCCCTCGAACGGTCGCCGGGAAGAAGAACAGCAGCACGCGTCAACTCGGGAAGGCGACGAACAGCAAGCTGTGGACGAAGCAGCTGGACAAACAGATCACGCGAGCAGTCGCGAAGACGCTCCCCAAAAATCTGATCGCCCGCACACCCGTGCAAGTGTATCTCTGCGGTCGGTGATTTCGGAGGCCTGCTCTCCCACTCTCTCTGTGCTCGCAGAAGATGGGACGGGAATGTGTTGTTTGCAATTCGCGTGAGATAATTCGCATACCTGGAAGAGCCCTCCCTCTCCATTCTTATAGGCGGTCAGAAGGAGGGAGAAGAACAACGGACAGAAACGGTCGCGCATTAGAACTGGAAACTGACGTCCGTTACTAGCCATAAGACAGGAAACGGACGGTCATCATGACGGTCATCGCTCCAGGCAAAATGCGCAACCGTTTGAAAGGAATATTCGGACCAAGGTCCGATCTACCACGAGCCACGAGCCACGAGCCACGAGCCACGAGCCACGAGCCACGGCCCGGCCGGCGGCGGCGGCGGCGCGCGCGCGCGCGTGTGGCAGTCCTTCATCCTTTTCTCAACTTCTCAATAGATGCACCAATGGTCCACCTATTTAAGTTGATTGATTTGTCCTTTGAACTTCCAATATGGTACTAAATAATTAGTACGCCATAGCATTAAAGTGGGCCATTAGCATTGACTATTATTGAATATTAATTTGGGCCAAGCCCACATTAATCCAACAATCCCCACCAAATGCTAAGTCACACCAAAAAAGCTCTCATCATCTCAAACGTTTGATATACTGGTGTTTCGATGGAGACTGTTAAGTTGAACATCCACCTAGAACTTAGACTACACTTGACCACAACTTCACAATGGACTAGGCCTTGAATTGGCAGTTTTGCGTGGAATGAGTTTCATCTAAACTCTTTACCAGTACTAGATTGCTGAACGCATCCCCTCTGGTTGGAGCATATAAGTCAAACTCCATAGCCTTTCATGGGTATCTAGAAACCACCCAGATATCATAAACTGTGACTAGCAGTTAACCCATATAGGTATGTTCCTCTAAAGATGTTCTGTAGGACAACATCTTTGCTTCACAAAGCCACTTGGAACATATTAAGGTGTAAACACCAACCTACCTTACAGTAAGGAAAGATATGCATCTGAAATGAGCCTTATTAAGGGTCTTTCCTTTCAGTCTACCACTAGCTTGTTTCACCATTCTAATTCACGGGATCTCCGATCACATAGAACAGGTTACCACTATGATAAACTTTAGGTGGGTCTCATGCCCATCTCACTTGATGCACTATCTATCACACTACGTGATAGCCCCTTAGTAAATTGATCTGCCAGATTTTTAGACGTTTGGACATAATCCAACGCTATTACTCCGGAGTTTCTCAATTTCCTGACAGATTTCAAACGCCTCTTTATGTGCCTTGTCGACTTCATATTATCCTTAGAACTGTTTATCTTAATTATCACAGTCTGATTATCACAGTTCATGGAAATAGCCGGCACAGGTTTTTCAACCACCGGTAAATCCATAAGGAGTTCACGAAGCCACTCAGCCTCAACTGAAGCGGTATCTAATGCTGTGAGTTCTGCTTCCATAGTCGACCTCGTTAAGATGGTATGCTTGCAAGACTTCCATGAAACAGCACCACCTCCAAGTGAAAACACATATCCACTTGTGGCATATATCTCATCAGCATCAGATATCCAGTTTGCATCACAATAACCCTCCAGAACTGTTGGGTACCCGGTATAATGGATGCCTAAATTCATAGTACCCTTTAGATAGCGCAAAACTCTCTCAAGAGCACGCCAGTGATCATCTCCCGGATTTGAAACAAATCGACTAAGTTTGCTCACAGCAAATGAGATGTCAGGCCTCGTAGCGCTAGCTAAATACATGAGTGAACCAATTATTTGGGAATATCTCAATTGATCCCTAGCTATCCTTCGATTTTTCTTTAATAGCTTACTAGGATCATAAGGCGTTGGAGCAGGTTCACATTCGCTAAAACCAAAGCGACTCAAAACCTTTTCCACATAATGGGATTGCACAAGTGTGATCCCACCAATGCCTTCTCTCAGTAGCTTAATGTTAAGAATAACATCAGCTTCTCCCAAATCTTTCATTTCAAAATTATTAGACAGAAAGTCTTTTGTCTCTTTAATCACATCAAGACTCGTCCCCAAGATTAGAATGTCATCAACATATAGGCATAAAATTACTCCCTCGCCCCCACCATACCGATAGTATACACACTTGTCTGCTTCGTTCACAACAAAACCGGCAGATGTCAAAGTTCTATCGAACTTTTCATGCCATTGCTTAGGTGCTTGTTTTAGGCCATATAAAGATTTCAATAATTTACACACCATGCCTTCTTGACCGTTTGCTACAAACCCAGCTGGCTGCTCCATGTAAATTTCCTCATCTAGCTCTCCATTTAGGAATGCTGTCTTAACATCCATTTGATGGACGAGTAGACCATGAGAGGCAGCCAAAGAAAGTAGCACACGAATTGTGGTCAATCGAGCCACAGGTGAATAAGTATCAAAGAAATCCTCACCTTCCTTCTGTGAATAGCCTTTAATTACAAGCCTCGCCTTGTACCTTTCAATAGTACCATCAGGCCTAAGTTTTTTCTTGAACACCCATTTACTTCCAATGGGCTTACACCCATAAGGACGCTCAACTACCTCCCAAGTTGCATTAGACATAATAGAATCCATCTCACTCCTTATTGCTTCCTTCCAAAAGTCAGCATCAGGAGAGGAATATGCCTCTTCAATGGTACTTGGTGTGTCATCCACAAGATATACAATGTAATCATCACCAAAGGACTTTGCAATCCTTGGTCTCTTACTCTTTCGAGTTGATACATTGTCATTTTCCACATGATTATGTATATGGGATTCCTCAGTGTGTTCTACCGGAATAAAATGCTCATGGGGTATCGTTGGTTCATCATTAGACGTATCATGTGTAGCTTTCATGGGAAATTCGTCCTCAAAAAACGTAGCATCTCTGGACTCCATAATTGTACCAACCAACATGTCCGGTACTCCAGAGTTTATAATTAAAAACCTATATCCAATGCTGTGGAAAGCATACCCAAGGAAAACACAATCAACAGTTTTCGGTCCTAATTTGCGCTTCTTGTTAATTGGCACATTCACTTTAGCCAAACAACCCCAGGTGCGCAAATAGGAGATATTTAATTTCTTCTTTTCCCATTCCTCGAATGGTGTGATTTCTTTGTTCTTTGTGGGAACTTTATTCAGGACATGACACGCCGTCAAGATCGCCTCACCCCACCATTCCTTAGATAGCCCTGAAGTCTCTAACATGGCGTTAACCAAATCAGTTAGAGTATGGTTCTTTCTTTCAGCAACCCCATTGGATTGTTGTGAGTATGGCGGTGTCCTCTCATGAATAATACCATGTTCCACACAAAAATCAGAAAAATCACCCGAAAAATATTCTCCACCACGATCAGACCTTAACCGTTTAATTTTCCTCTCGAGTTGATTTTCAACTTCAGCTTTGTAGGTCTTAAAATAATGCAAAGCTTCATCTTTTGATTTTAAGAGATACACATAACAAAATCTAGTAGAGTCATCGATAAAAGTAATAAAATATCGCTTGCCTTCTTTAGTCAATATTCCGTTCATCTCACATAAATCGGAATGTATTAAGTCTAGTGGTGCCAAATTCCTCGCCTCCGCAGCCTTGTGAGGCTTGCGAGGTTGCTTAGATTGCACGCACACCTGGCACTTAGAACCTTTGACTAAATCAAATTTCGGGATTAAATTTAAATCTGCTAACCGCGAGACACAACCAAAATTGATATGACAAAGTCGTGAATGCCAAATATACGACTCATTCGAAACAACATTGTTCACAGACTTATTACACGCATCATGCAAAGATAAGCGGAACAAGCCTCCGCTGTCATAGCCTTTTCCAACAAACGTTCCATACTTAGACAGTATACATTTATTAGACTCAAAGACAATTTTGTAGCCATCTCGACACAATTGAGAGCCACTAACTAGATTCTTTTTGATGGAGGGGACATGCTGCACGTTCTTCAATAGCACCGTCTTTCCCGAAGTAAACTTCAGAATGACTGTACCAACACCAAGAACACACGCATGTGATCCGTTCCCCATCAGCAAGGCTCCAGTCCCTTTGCACTGATAAGAAGAAAATAAAGAAATATCAGCACACACATGAATATTAGCACCGGTATCAGCCCACCACTCAGGGGATTGACACACTGAAAGAACAGTAGGTAAAAGATTACCATACCCCGATGTTCCTTCTGCAGTCTCGCTAACAACCATGTTTACTGTTTTCTTCTCTTGAGCTGGTTTTTTCTCTTGCTTAAATTTGCGGTCTGGACAAGCGCTTGCCCAATGATCAGTACTCCCGCAAACAAAGCAACCAGCTCCTTTGTTCTTCTTTTTGAACGAGGCTGCCTGCTTGGGCTTCGTGGCATTCTGTTGCTTGTTCTTCTTTTTATTATTATGTGATGCATTGGAGTTCTTCTTTTGTACCATATTGGCACTAGAAGTCTCAACTCCTTTTCCACGAGTGTCTTTTGCTCTCGCCCTCTCCTCAACATCAAGAGAACCAATAAGCTCAGCCACGCTAAACTCTTGTCTCTTATGTTTTAGAGTGGTAGCAAAGTCCGTCCAAGAAGGTGGCAGTTTAGCGATAATACCGCCGGCCACGAACTTGTCAGGCAAGACACATGGGAATTGTTCGAGTTCTTTAGCCAGTGCCTGTATTTCATGAGCCTGTTCAACTACAGGACGGTTTTCCACCATCTTATAGTCAAACAGCTGCTCCATGATGTACAGCTCGCTACCAGCATCAGAAACACCAAACTTCTCATCTAATGCATCCCATAACTCTTTTGCAGATGTGCACGTTAGATAAGAATCAACATACTTGTTGGCAAGAGCGCCAATCACGGCGCCTCGAAACAGGTTATCGGCAACGTCGAACATTCTCTCCTCTTCAGGAGTGAACTGTTCGGGTTACCCCTGTGCGGCGTGATAGCAGTTCATTGCGGTCAACCACAGTATCATCTTACTACGCCATCTCTTGTAAAACGTCCCATCAAAAGGTTCACTTGGTTTTAACGCAGCAGCAAAACCACTAACAGAAAAATGCCTAATATCAGATTTTTGGATTGTTAGAAAGTTAGGCATTTTTTGTTTTAATTTAATCCAGAAAAACAGTGCGATATATGTGATGACATGTATGTGCATGTGTGTATAACTACTCGCATAAGCAGTAAACAGCAATGAAACATGCACAAATACGAAGAACAGAGTGTACCCAGCGGAGGGACCGATGCTCAAGGCATCAGTGGCTCCATTCACACGAGACATCTCGTGTGTTTGTTCGATGTAGCCGTACGAAGTCGGTGCAGGAAGATGTACGCTGTGCAGTCCCTCGAACGGTCGCCGGGAAGAAGAACAGCAGCACGCGTCAACTCGGGAAGGCGACGAACAGCAAGCTGTGGACGAAGCAGCTGGACAAACAGATCACGCGAGCAGTCGCGAAGACGCTCCCCAAAAATCTGATCGCCCGCACACCCGTGCAAGTGTATCTCTGCGGTCGGTGATTTCGGAGGCCTGCTCTCCCACTCTCTCTGTGCTCGCAGAAGATGGGACGGGAATGTGTTGTTTGCAATTCGCGTGAGATAATTCGCATACCTGGAAGAGCCCTCCCTCTCCATTCTTATAGGCGGTCAGAAGGAGGGAGAAGAACAACGGACAGAAACGGTCGCGCATTAGAACTGGAAACTGACGACAGTAACTGACGTCCGTTACTAGCCATAAGACAGGAAACGGACGGTCATCATGACGGTCATCGCTCCAGGCAAAATGCGCAACCGTTTGAAAGGAATATTCGGACCAAGGTCCGATCTACCACAAGCCACGAGCCACGGCCCGGCCCGGCCCGGCCCGGCCGGCAGCGGCGCGCGCGCGCGCGCGTGTGGCAGTCCTTCATCCTTTTCTCAACTTCTCAATAGATGCACCAATGGTCCACCTATTTAAGTTGATTGATTTGTCCTTTGAACTTCCAATATGGTACTAAATAATTAGTACGCCATAGCATTAAAGTGGGCCATTAGCATTGACTATTATTGAATATTAATTTGGGCCAAGCCCACATTAATCCAACAGGTTTTGTATACCTCGCGTTTCTCTATGTATCGTCTTCGCCTCTACTTAATCTGTGAACGCCCTCACCCACCACCATCACCTGCGTCAGTGCCGTCACCCGCAGTCATCCGCACGCTACCCCGCCTAGCACATCACTGAGCACCACAACATCTCGAAGCATCACGCCACATCTTGGAGAATCTTCTAGATCCACACTCAGTGTTGGATTTTTATGGGTTTGGCCCATTTATCTCTACTACTCTATAAGATGTTAGTGTAGACGTACACAAATTTTGGTGCACGATTCTGACGTCTGGAGTCGCCCGCTCTCTCTCGCGCCCCCGCTCTCTGCTATCCACCGCTAGACCTGCAGATTGCGCTCCATTGCGCCGCCAGAGCATCCCTGCCCCTGCTCTCCTCTCTCGGCCGCCATCATGGAAGGTAATCTCCAACCAAGGAAGGTCCACGTGTTCTATGGAAGGGCTGACCTCGCTCTCCTCTCTGCTGGATCTCTCGCCGCCCACAAATCGCGTCGTCGCACCAAGACGCAAGCTGGAGCAGCCGTGCCCCGCTCACCTCTGTCAGAGCCCACAAATCACGCCAGAGCGCAAGCTGGAGCTTCATGGCAGCCGCGCCCCTACCGCCCCCAAATCGCGCCAGAGACCCGCTTGCCTCTGTCAGCCGCAAATCGTCCACCAGCCGTGTCCTTACCGCCCCCTTCCATCCATGGCAGCCATGCCCCTACCGTCAAAGATCTCGGCCACCAAGTATCGCGGCTGCCTTCCCCCCATTGCTCCCCCTCCTCTCTCCCTACTTACGCACACCACACCTGCCCCTTCCTCTCTCCAAGTTTGCCGCACTCCGCGTCCACAACCGTCAACGGTGCTGTCTCCAAGTGTGGCGCCACTGTGTCGCTGCCGGCGACGAAGAAGGAGCCCCGCTCCCGCCCGCCGGTGTTCCACGGTAACCGCTCCTCTCTCATCCTCCTCTCTCTCTGAACAACACATCCGTGTGTTGTTTCTTAAAAGTATCACTAGGTTACAAGGATTTCATTTACAGTTCATTCAAACTTTTACCGCAATAGTTCATTCGAAAAATGTCACTGGTTATGTTTTTTCTGTGACGGTAACACTGATTATTTACCACCTATGTTTTGCCACTAAATAAATGCATGTAAAGCCAATCATATCATATTTACCACCTATGTTTTTATTTAGGTCTGGTAAAATTAGGGAAGCTATCAACACTCAATGCACCAAACATCCAAATTCACTAAGAATGTAAATTCCCATAGAGCACAGATATGGTCATAACATTGCAAAGTAACAAAATTTTCTATTACCTCAATTGGATGTGAACCTGCAAGAGCATCCAACTTGAAACCGCTGCCAACTCTCTGTGCATTCATTCTATCATTTTTTCAGCTTTTAGATCGGAAGCTGACGTCGTTTGTCCATTGGCTGTTGAAGGTTGTGCTGCTCTTGGTCGTTTGTTGGAGCCACAAGATTGCGTAGCTCCCATTCTTTCAGTCATTGTCAATTTCTCCCGGGTACATTGCTCCCATGTTGGCTCGTAGTTCCATTTTGCAGCAAGTAATTTGCTTTCTTTGTACAGAAAATTGCTGCAATATGTACAGAAAATTGGTTAGTTACAATCTGTCAAGATATGGTTAGGCACTGATTTTTTTTGGATTTCATAGCGTAGTCCCAATTTGTAGTTTATTCTTCTTAGAAAGAAAAAATACAGTGTGTTCTAGGTGGAATTCCCCTTAGATTACATGTTTGTACTTCTATTTTGAAACAGCTTGTAGTTATCTAATGTGCTGGCTGGCATATCTAGGAAGAATATCTAATCTGGAATTTTATGTGAGGGCCTGAGGTGAAGTCTCCTATGTAGCTAAATACTTTTTTCTTCTCTATTTCAGTTCTTCTAGCAGTTGAACTTTGCTAATTGAAGCTGCAAAAGGAACTTCGACAGCAACAAGGTGAGTGAACGCCTCATGTTTATTTTTTCTTTAAGGTGATCTTTTTTTTTGCGGATTACACAATAAACAACTGAAATCAGATTATATATTAAAGGTGAAATAATTTTATGCACCACTAAAAATCAGCTGCCATGCTTTTCAGCCCCTTATTTTCACACTGCTTCCTCTAGAGAAAATCAACTGAAATCTGAATATTTATTCAGCTGACATGCTTTTCTGCCCCTTATTGTATCTCTAGAGAAATAACATACATCACTTTTTCCCCTTTTTCATTAAGATGTATAGAATCAAAGTTTAGCACACACAATGAACAACTGAAATCAGATTAAGATGGATAGAATCAAAGTTCATCACACCTTGTAGCAGTAAGGCTCAATAATTTTGGACAACAGGAATAACACTCGGGCCAGCGATGCTAACATCGAACAGAAACAAGTAGAGTCCATAAGAGAGGATGAGAACTGCTGTTACCCGTCGTGTAAAAGAGCAAGTATTCTCGACAGACATAAGCGAACAACAGTTCTTATCCTTCTTCCGGTATTTTTGCTTGAAGGTGATCTGTTTTTTTTTTGCCAAAACACAATGAACAACTGAAATTTGAACAATGAACAACTGCATTTTCCTGTTAAAGAAATACAATGTTCTTATGTATGTCGAGGATAGATTCTTATGTCTTGTTCTTATGTTCATGTTCTTATGTCTTGTTCTTATGTCTTGTTCTTATGTTTTCCCTAATATAACTTTTATATGACATATATTAAGTAATACATTGTTGCAACCACAATATATTATTCTGAAGGCCCCATTACAATAAAGGACTCTGAAATAATGTTTGGCACGACCTTGGGAACTTATCATATGCAAAATCTGGTGGGCAGGTGACAATAGATTTTTCACCAGGAAGCATTAGCCGAACACACATTTCAAAACCCTCTGGTACCTACAAAATGCTTCGCTGATTTGTAAATTTAACAGCAAAGTTTCATTCAGTAAAATCATTGTATAATGTGACAGATCGATGTGCTAATATGTACCAAATGACATAATCAAAACAAATTACATAATCAAAACAAAGAATATAAAACTATCAATATTAAATGATTTACATTCCATCTGCAAGTTTTATTTAGTGAAGAATTTGGATATTTTTAGTAAAATAAAATAATAAATAATGAACCAGTTTGCCTAATATTACATTCTTAATGCTTCCCTGCATATGATCTCAAGTTATGTTATGGGCACTAGGCCCATGGTGCAATATCTTAGGACTAAAGAATTAGTACTTAAACGCTAGGAGGTAAATAAGGGAGCTAAACAACAGGAAGCAGAAAATCAAAATGGGTGTTATAATAACCTACCGAGACAGAGCAAAACAAACCTCGGTGCACAAATCTAAAATGCAAATGGTTGTCTGTGAACCTGTTTGTTCGAATATTCTGTGAACCTTGGTATGTTTGAGAACTATGTGTACCGTTTATACTGTGTGACAACAACAAATATGTTTCTATGTGTACTGAACAAATCGCTGTGTAAAATGTGTGCAAATTGATACCTGTACACAATAGACAAACGATGTGTCTTAAAAATTATATATATTGAACTAAATTGTGGTTGTACAGAGTACTGTGTGAAAACTTAACTAAGCCATTCCACTGTCCATAATAGGGTTTCTTTATGGAGAACGGAGAACCAATAGAAACAGATCAGATTGAACATAATGATGGTCGCACACCATTAACAAACATCTCAAACACTATAGGTAAAGGTTATTACACGCATGTGGATTAACGTTTCAAACATAGTATGTAGGGGAACACAAATACACAAAGTTATATTGTAGCTGATGAAAATGGATCGAAATCGCTTGGTCCAAATGTCGATGCTAAGGAACGTAAGAGGCAAAGGGAAAGGGAAAGATATGCTGCGATGACCGTTGAACAAAGAAACGAGAAAAGTAGAAAGCGTCGTGAAGTGAGCCAACGAAATAAAGGACCTCCTATACAGGCAGAGGCATCTAGAGGTGATGAAAGAAGTTAAATTCCAAATTGTTATTATACCTACATACATGTACCTTATACAAAGTTGACGTGTATTCTTTTGTATATGGGTGATATACAAAGAACACATTAATATGAAGACATGTGAGACAATTAACTTTGAAATAAGTGGAGATGTCCATCTTGGTTCAGGTATAGGATCATTGTAACAATTATTTTAATAGATCCTCTTGTGGATTAATGAATATCTATTAATATTATTTTTGGTTTTCATTGTGTTTCACAGTTAGTCTTTCAGATGGCTGTAGCGTAATTGATTTCACAAACTTTGCAACACAAGGTATTAGGGTATACCAATCATAATTTTTTTTCACCCATCGTTTTATAATACATATTTGTAGCCATGAAAATCATTTTGCCACTGTTGATTTAGCAGTTCCAAATAATAACACTTCACCGACCGATAATTTTATCGAACGAGAAAGGCAAAGGCATAGAGAAAGACGTGCAAAAATGTCAGTAGACCAAAGGAACGAGTTGAATAAGAAGCGTTGTGAGGCACGACAACAAAACAAGGGACAACATATGATGTCCACTGTGTCAGGATGTGATGAAACATGTCAAATTTAAATTAATGTTTCTGTGCATAAACCTACACTTAGAAAGTAATGTGTTCATTGTTTTTTAGATGTAGACGAAAAAGTAAATGTGAATCAAGATGATGATAGCGATTGGTTGCATAGGAATGAGACATTCAAGGCAGACAATGTTTTCACAACGAGAGACCTTCTGACACCAGGTAAATGACTGTTCACTCAACTAAATTTGCAAAACAACTGATTTCTAGCGGTTTAACGTATACATGCCTTATTCCAGGCGGTGTGCATAAAACTGTTGGTAACACGCCTAACCATAATTTGGAAAGGGCCGCCTACTTTAGAGAGCGGTACAAAAACTTAACTCCCGCCGAGAGGGAGTTTAGGCATGAACGCCTTAGGTTGTATGATAATACACCAAAGCGGAAAGGGTCAAAGATAGAGTACATAAGAAAACGTAGAGCACTGTTGGCTGACACATTGAGTCAGGAGTCCATTGCCATGGAGTCCCCAACATATACCCCTGAGGTTGTACACCCTACAACAGATGCAATTGAACCTAATGGATCCGTAGTTACCCCCTGCGACTGGGTTATCCCTAAAATCGCCAGTAACCCGTTCCTGCCAGCTTCAACACAGACTGAGGATGCCGATTCACTGCATATGTCTACTGGACCACTAAGACGTAAACATGTGCCACGTGGTGAAAGACAAGCTATCTTAGCCCGTCGAAACCGGCAATTTGAAGCATCCATTTCAAGAAACATGGCTACTACGACTGAGGATACTATCAGTGACGCTGGGGAAGGGGATGATTGGACACAACCCCATATGACTGCAAAGATCAACAACAATGGTAATTACTATCATTGTTTTCAAGTCGGATGAGTTGTCGGTCATTTTGGCTGACCGACTTGGATGATTAATCATGAGCAGTCTCGATTGATCGGATGACTTGAAAACAATGATTACTATCCTATCTTAAATGGATGCAGCATGACGACGATAGCGTGTAGTCCGACTAAACGTGTGTTTCCATCAGTACAATGTAGGAATCAATGTCATGGTGTTATCGTGGCAACAAATGAGAGTGCAAGTATGACCGAACAAGGAAGTGGGTGGATCATACCCAGTCAAAGCCAAGGGTCATTTCCAATGGTAATTGTTAAGAATCTTTATTCATGTTACATATTTCCCCACCCTGTTATCCTGAATGCCCTTGTATTTTATGTGGCTTGTATTTTCACGTTCTAGTTGATGATGATGACGGTGTTGTATTTGAAGATGATGCTGATGAGAACGAGGGATACCTATTCGCTGGGCAATGTACTAATTTCAATCTTTTTATGATACCAATGCTTATATAGATACATATGTCTTACTCATTGTTTCCAAAAGAATATCAGATGAGGATACCAATGAGGATATAGAGATCGATGGTAGTCAAGATGAATCGACTGCCACAGATGTTCCTGACCCATACGACAAGGTGTACAGCAACATCCCTGAAGAAACACATATGCTCAAGACTGTTCCCAACTGCGGTTATTGCACCGCGAAGAAGTTTGAGTATGAGACACCTGGTTTTTGTTGTCGTGGTGGGAAGGTTGAGCTAGCCCCACTGGAGACCCCTCCCCAACTCAAGAGGTTGTGGGATAGTGCAGACTCTGATGCTAGGCACTTTCATGATAACATTAGGTTTTTTAATGGCCATTTCTCTTTCACTTCCCTATACTGTTGCCTCGATAGTATGACAACTAATGTAAGGGATTCTGGTATATACACGTTCCGAGCACAGGGCATGATGTACCACAATATAAAGTCATTTGGTAGGGAAGGTGGGGCAGAGCATAAACACCTTGAGCTTTACTTTTATGATGATGATCCCACTCTCGAGCATCGGTACCGTAAGTGTCGCGAATAGCATCAACAGAAAGACAAAGAGGTTATTCGACAGATAGTCGACATACTACGTGGAAACCCATACTCCGAGCACCTTAGGACCATGGGCCACGTTGAGAACCTTGATGACTATCGTATCGCGTTGAATCTAGACCAGACGTTGAACCAGAAGACATATAACACACCTCTCACTTCGGAGGTGGCCACTGTCTGGATCGAAGGGAGCGAAGGGCGAGGCCAGTTCAGCAAGAGTGTTATGCTCCATGGGAAGGACAGTTCAAGCCACTGCATCCGCTCATACCATGGATGCTACGATGCACTATCATATCCATTGTTCTTCCCTAGAGGCGAACTTGGCTGGCACACAAATATCCTAAAGGTTGGAGTATCCATGGACGAAGTGGATGCATACCGTGCGACACATAGGGCAAGTAATGCAAATGATGAAGATGCGGGTTAGTTGTTTGTTTATAATTTGATATATTTGCGCATTATTAACTATCTTTTCAGCATCACTCACTTTATAATCCTTGCGTATGCAGAATCTCCTAGCCATTTATGTGTTTATGTACGTGACTACTACTGCTACAAATTATAGATTCACCCCGGGGTATTCAATCCAATACTTCATGGAAAGCGGCTTTTCTAGCTATTTATGGTCGACACGTACATAAAGATTTAGAGCTCTCGTTTAGATTACATACACAATAATCAGGGTCGGTTAAGGGCAGACCTGTACCAGGGCTTGGTGGATAGCATGCTAGATGGAGATATTAGAGCAGAGAAGGTTGGCAAGCGAAATGTGTTGTCGACGTCGTTTATTGGCGGCCCTCGTGACATGTGACGTCGGTATATGGATGCTATGGCTCTGGTGCAGAAGTTTGGTAAACCAGACATATTTCTTACCATGACATGTAACCCTAACTGGGATGAGATAAGGAGGGAGCTTCTCCCTGGGCAGACGCCGCAAGATCGTCCAGATCTTGTAGTGCGTGTCTTTCATGCGAAGCTACAAGAGTTAAAGCATAGGCTGACTAAACAGGATATTCTTGGTAAGGTCCGAGCCTACGTCTATGTTGTGGAGTTTCAGAAGCGGGGTTTGCCGCATGCCCATTTTCTACTCATAATGCAGAGGAAGTACAAGCTCACATGTCCTAAGCCGTACAACCTTTTGATCTCAGCCGAGATCCCAAGCAACAAGTACCCAGAACTACGAAAGATGGTTATCAAGCATATGATGCATGGCCCGTGTGGGTCGCTAAACCCTAACTGCCCATGCACTAAGGGTCGTAAATCATGCAAGAATCATTACCCTTGGCCTTTCAGTGACACAACCTTGCAAGGGAAGGATTCGTACCCTATTTACAGACGTCGTGACGATGACCGTAAAGAAAAGGTCTGAGGGTGCGAACTGGACAATAGATGGGTTGTCCCTTATAACCCATACCTCCTTCGTCTCTTCAAATGTCACATCAATGTCGAGGCATGTGGGAGCATCAAGGCTGTTAAATACCTGTTCAAGTACATATACAAAGGCCATGATCGTGCGTCTGTTGTTATGAGAGATGCGAGCAAGGCATACGATGATGTTGATGAGATCAAGCAGTATAGAAATGCAAGGTGGGTCACTCCTTCAGAAGCCTTGTGGAGGATATACGGCTTTGAGCTTATTCAGATATCTCCACCTGTGATGCAGCTGCAACTCCATCTTCCAAACATGCACATGGTGGCGTTTCATGAGCGGCAAATGGTCGAGCGAGTCATCAACCGTCTAGGTGTTGATAGGTCGATGCTCACAGCATATTTTGAGGCGAATAGGCTACACGAGGAGGCTCGTGGCATCCTATATCGTGACTTCCCTGAGTGGTACAGTTGGCAGAGTGGTAAGGGTAAAGTATGGCAATGGAGGAAACGAGATACAGGTGGACAAGTTGGTAGGATAGTCTCTGCTCATCCGGCCGAGGGGGAGCGCTACTATCTTTGTGTTCTCCTAAACCACGTGACTGGTGCCGCCTCCTATGTGGATCTAAGGACAGTTGATGGTGTCACCCTACCGACTTTTCGTGAGGCAGCAGAGAGAAGGGGACTGCTTGAGTCGGACAATACACTGGATGAGTGTCTCACTGAACGTGCTCTTTTCCAGATGCCATCGGCGCTGCGATGGCTTTTTGCCACAATACTGGTGTACTGTGAGCCAAGCGATGTGGCTATACTCTGGTAGAAACACAAAGATTCTATGTCCGAGGACTACCAACACAGGAGTCAGAACAAAACTCATGTTGAGCAGATGGTATTGATTGACATTAGGAACATGCTACAGTCAATGGGAAAGGACATAAATACATTCCCTCTACCTCCTATCATCGACGCGTATGACGATGCTATTGGTACTACTAGGGAGGTTTACGAGGAGGACAATATCCAACCGACAGCGGGAGATGTGGCTCTTAAAGACTCTCTTAACGAGGAACAGAGGGCCGCCTATGATAAGATTATGTCTGCCGTTGACACCGATCAGGGCGGATTGTTCTTTATGGATGGACCTGGTGGCACCGGTAAGACTTATCTATACAGAGTGCTGCTCGCGACGCTACGCAACCAGGGCAAGGTTGCAGTGGCAATAGCTACATCTGGCGTTGCGGCTTCCATAATGCCTGGAGGAAGAACCGCCCATTCATGCTTCAAGATACCACTCACTATTGACGATGGCGCTGCATGTAGCTTCACGAAGCAGAGTGGAACAACAGAGTTGCTACAGAAAGCATCTCTCATTATCTGGGACGAGGCTTCTATGACTAAGAGACAAGTCGTGGAGGCACTGGACAATAGCATGCGCGAGATAATGGGTCGCCCCGCACTACCATTTGGTGGTAAAACCATTGTCTTCGGTGGAGATTTTAGACAGGTCTTGCCAGTTGTTCGTAAAGGGTCAAGGGCTCAAGTGGTCGCATCTTCGCTACGGATGTCTTACCTATGGGAGTCCATGTCCCACTTAAAGCTTGTTAGCAACATGAGAGCAAAAAACGACCCTTGGTTTGCGGAGTTTTTGCTATGCGTAGGCGATGGGACTGAGGACACAAATAGTGACGGCGACATTCGTCTTCCTGACGATGTGTGTGTGCCTTACAGTGGGAGTGACAATGATCTTGATAACCTAATAGACTTCGCTTTCCCAAATCTCAACAAAAATATGTCTGATTCCACCTACATCACTTCAAGGGCGATACTGTCAACACGGAACGACTAGGTGGATATGATAAATGTTAAGATGATTCATCGTTTTCAAGGGGAGCATATGGTGTACCATAGTTTCGATAGCGCCATGGATGATCCCCATAACTACTACCCACCTGAGTTCCTAAACACATTGACGCCCAATGGGCTGCCACCTCATGTTTGAAGCTCAAGATTGGATGTCCTGTTATATTGCTCCAAAATATAGACCCTGCAAATGGACTTTGCAATGGCACCAGGCTGGTCGTTCGTGGCTTCCAAAGAAATAGCATTGATGCAGAGATTGTACTGGGTCAACATGTTGGAAAACAGATTTTCCTACCGCGTATACCGCTGTGTCCCTCCGATGAAGAGATGTTCCCTTTCCAGTTCAACAGAAAGCAGTTTCCTGCACGGCTTAGCTTTGCAATGACGGTTAACAAAGCACATGGTCAGACTATTCCCAATGTTGGTGTATACTTGCCTAAACCAGTGTTCTCTCATGGTCAACTATATGTTGCTCTATCTAGAGCGACAGCCCGATCGAACATAAAGATTCTTGTCATCCCAGCTGTCGATGGGAGGAAAAAGTCAAGGAAGGGTGTAAAGAAAAACCCCACCGTAGATTGTGGGACATATACCAAGAACATCGTCTACAAGGAGGTCCTAACAAACTAGACCCATATACGACTGAAACAAAACTCAATCTGTTGCATGCTAAATACATGTAAATGCATGATGCCCTTTGGTGTAAATGTAGATGCAGAGCTGTTTTGTATGTTAAAGTCCCTACATCGTATGTTTTATGATAACTGATTTCAGAATCGTTTTGTATTTGTATATATATGTGGCTCATGCTGTTTACCATTGGTTTGCTGCAAGTTGAGATTCTGTAAATAGAAATGGCTGATCGTGTTTTTCTGTAGAACTATTTAGAACCCATAGCTCTTATTAAATAATAATAATAATAATAATAATAATAATAATAATAATAATAATAATAATAATAAGGTAATCAATAGATACTAGGTAAGTGCCCGTGCGTTGCAACGGGAACATATAATACCACAAAACCCAAGGCTAACCAATACCCATCATATTTGTAGTGTAATTCGACCAACTTATTTAATTTGACAGCTATCGCTATTTGGATGCATTAGCTACTATAACTCAATCATCACATTATGTATATTGCGTTAGCTAATATGATATACCTTCACGATTAATGTTAATAATGATTTCTAGCAATATATAATGACCCACAAAATTCACTGTTTAGCTAAAACCTCTAGCAATGAAACGATGAATAACTATCATGATACAAATACAAATAAAGTCCTAGGAAAATAATACATGTAAGTATTCCCATTCAGACAAAATGGGGTTCTCAAGCAACTTTACCCACACTGGAAACATGTGTAGGGCCACAAGTGCCAACTTTGGTTTGGAACAAATCAAGCACAAGCAGATTTATCTCAGCCACCACCACCACCATCAGCAGCTCAAATCCATCCAACTACTATAATAAATGAAGAAGAATCTCAAGTCTTTTCCCTCTCCCTCCTCTCTCTAATCTCATGGAAATAATCAACAGTGCCCCTGACCAAGCAGATTTTATGTACATCACACTAGGAAGTAAAGTATGACAACTGAGAGGCACTTTATAGAGGACAATGAGGAAACTGGTTATCACCACACAACCAAAGTAGCGAATAATAATTGCAAAGCAAGCCAATCAACAAAGTCAGTGAACTTATGAATGCATAATACACATTTGATATAGCATTCTAATAGTACTTAAAGAATATAAATGAATCGAATTAGATGATGAACAAACATATTGAGAGGGCAGCATGCAAGTTCTGGACATACAAATTGCATCTGCTTTTTCACGAGTCATGTGATTTGCTTTAGCGGGGCAATCCCAAAATGTTAATTTAAATTTCTGGCTACAAACTTCAGTGTATTTATTATCTTTTTTGAAACATTGACCTAGTACAGATGCTTTCCAATTTCCCTGGTCCCATGAAAAGTGCAACACTTCCACCTGAAAAATCAGCAGCTTTGTCCTGTAGCCTCCTGACTTCTAGGGCCTCATCATAAGCTGAACACATGGATCATGCCTATGAAAAACTTTAACTGTTGGTTGGCTCTGATCACATGAGGGGGTTACACACCAAAAAGCTATAAGCGGACTTGTCTAACAGAAGTCACGGAATACACCAAGGGACCAAGAAAAGCAGAGGTACCAACTTTAGCAATTTGCTGACAAGGAAAAGCACAGATGACATGAAACGACAGAAGAAAAGCCAAAACAACTCGCCAAACGATCTAGAACAACCACCTATTGCAAATGGCATTGCTATCTAACGATCAATTCTGCTCACCACTCCAAGCAGGGAACTGAAAATGAGACATGCATCAAAGTTTCCTCCGACGAAACAGGATTTGTTCCTTTTCCTTGTCCATAGCAGGTGAAAGGCCTCCTGCATCAGGTTTCTTAGCAGAGACAGAACGGTTTTCAGCTCCTAGTTTCTGATCAGTTGAAATATTACCTTGCAGCAACCTTCCACCTTGTTACTGATTCGTTGTCCAACCCCCTCTTTTCTGGGTGCAGCTTCATTGTAGGTGCTGGTGGAAAGCCACCAGCAGTTCTTCAAGCAGAAGTGGTGAAGCTTTCAGAATGTTGTACCGATGTCCCATTCTTTTGTCGATTGGCATTGATGATGTGTTGTATAAATCCCTTAGTTTTCCTTGAAGCATTACCAGACTGAATATGCACTTTATTATGTGCGGGCCTTTCAGTCTCCATTGCAGGTGAAGCAATGTACCACAATAAAATGGTCACAACATCTGCATGTCGCAGCCACTGGCTTCCGGGCGTACTTTGCGTGGCGCCCACCTCCTCGGAGTTCCAGCACTGCATCTGCCCGGTGCCCCGTATGTCGAGATCCCTCGCCTGTTCATCAGAGCTTGAACTGTCTGCCCTTACTACCATAAATAACCGCAGGCCCTCCTCCTTCCCTGTACTCCCATGGAAATAATCAACAGTGCCCTTGACCAAGGACCGAATTTTCTTTTCTTCCTCTTGCAACAAAGAAACATCAATTTGGCACTACTCTGCGAAATGCTTCAGCTTGCGGTGAAACCCACTGTGTTCATCCAGACTTCTCATGCTCGTGTTAAGGAATTCTTTGGTTTTGACAAACTTGTGGCCAAGAGTTGCTATCTTAAAAAAAACCACTGTCCATGAATTCAAACAGGATTTTGGTATAGCTCTTCCTCAAAGTCGAACAGTAGCCAGGGCTAGGAGTCCGAGGCTTGAAGTGATGACCGAGGGCAAATCCCTGATAAAGCTGTGTTATCAGTATTGAAGGAGATGGTAGTAGGCAATGCAAAGATGGAAGATCAACCAAATCTTGCCAAACCAAAAACAATGCGTAGATGGATCTCACCAAAGAAGGAATCTGACGCTACCTCTGTGCGTAGACCATCTCACCCTCCATCTAGATACTATAGTTCACCAGCTGCACTAGGTATTCGATCCTTATCTACAGATGGTAAAATCAGCGTTGTGAATGATGCACCTTTATTATCACTAAAACAACCATATGGTAACAACTTGACACGAGAAGCAACATCTGCACAGTCTGCTCCATCACCTTTATTGCCGTCAGTATCTTTTGCAGCCCATGTAGCACGGATACCTTCAGAACGAATGATTTCTTCAACCACAAAATGCAGAAGTGTTGTCTTCCCATCAGTTGCTTTGACATCAGATAACTTAAGGAGCGTGTAAAGTTTAAAAGCCTGAGCTCCTCCATGGATTGTGCCAAGTTCATCCTGTTTCCTGTTTTAAGGACCGCTTCAAGTAACTTCAAGAAAAGTCGGCTGTCTTTAAGGTCTTGGCAAGCCACCTGATCATGCTTCTATTCACAAGCTCCTTGAAATATCTTTCTCCAACCACAAATAGGCTACCCTTGTCCGGGGCGGATACATATAGTTAGGGCTAATATTAATATACACTTGTCTGGCTGAGGATTACCCACAATGATTGGAGCATATCTCTACTACTCTATAAGTTTGTATGCTACAGTTGTTTTTATTAGAGCCACACAATTTTTGATAGTCATCAACCTTCTTACTGCATGCATACTGTCTTAAAGTATTGTTGAGTTTTCGACCATTTGTGAAATTAGCAATATTAATTTTTATGCATCTAACAATTTGTAATGCATGGCGAAGCACGGGCACTGACCTATATTATTATACCTTATGAATGTAGGTTTTTGTCCCGCGAGAATGGAATCTCTATTTGTAGGCTTGTCTCATAACAAGCCAAAAAATTCGGTGGCAACCGCAATAGTTCGAGAAGGTATTATAATTTTCATAGTCTGTATGAATCAATTTGTTTTTTTGTAATAATAACTAATTTTAGTTTTATCTCATGACTGGTTGCTCCTAGACTATATTTGCAGGCAAGGTGATCTTGCTCTCATCGATTTTATTAAGGAAATCCCTTGTGAACCAAGGGTAGAAGTCGTGCTTATTGATGATGCCTTTGTTGAAAGGAAGTGGATGGAGTGTTTATTTGAGCCGAACGCATATTTAGGTGACGAGGTAATCCATGCTTAGTTTTTATATTTGGCGACGTTGTTATGTATAAGTTTTTTTACTCATCCTGGTATTTTTTAACCACAACTTACACACTTGAAGGTTATAGACTGTTACATAAATTTGATAAAAGCTCAAAAGCATCTAAAGTGCCGATCTAGAGGTCGCGTTCACATAGAAAATGCTTTCCAGTTCAATATCCTGAAGCGAGATGGTGTTGTTGAAATTAAAATAGAGGAGCTATATCCAATTAAAGACATGACACAAATATGTAGCGCTAAACGAAGGGTGTTACTTTACCTAGACCATGACATGGTACATATGAGTTTGCAATCTGAACACTTAGTGTTTATATGTAGTATTTATAACTGTTTTGTAGGTGTTTATTTTGATAAACATCCGAGAGACGCACTGGTATCTTGCTATGATTCATGCAAGAAATATGGAGATACAAGTGCTCGATTCACTTGGTACTTCACAAGACTACAAAGACCTCACTGACTCTGTGAGTATGCACAAACTAAACAATTATTAACTTATCCTAATCTCTAATATTATTTTACAATATATAAAGATTAAAGGACTGCAAAGACAAATAGATATGATATCTCAACGTAAGGAGTTAAAAGACCATAGGTGGCCAGACCTCTAAGTTGCTTCTTGGCCGCTCAGAGAAATAGACATGGGATATACAAAGAAGACAGATAGGTACGTCCTAAAATCTTCTTTACCAATTTCTTCATTCATACTAATCTTTATGTTGATATTAATGTATATTGTAGCTCTTCATGTGGCCTCTTTCTTTTGAACTATATCGAATACTGGACAGGGGATGAACTGTCTGACAGTTTTACCCAGGTATATTATTACTACTACGACATATATGCACATCTACAGTCAGTGTTACATATATAATGCTAAATAATTGTTTCTTATTTGTAGGATGACATGTCACACTTTAGGAAAAAATGGCTGCTATATTACTGTCTTCAGACCTGAATAAGAGAAGTGGGTGTCTGTTATACAAAAATGAAAAAGAAGTTGACTCTAGAAGCCCATCAGATGTTGAGATATTAGAAAACCTAACAGATTCTAATAAGAGGAAACTACTCCACATGCTTGATGATAGCGAAGTAGTGTATGAAGATGAGGAAGGCCCTATTACTCAAGCAGACTTGCAAAGGTGGTTTGTTGATGATTGGGATAAAAGAGCTGTAAAAGTCTCTACCGATGGGTGCACCAATGACTTTTTAATGGTTGGTCTTTCCACAAAGGACATGCTAGTGACCAAAGCCGATTCAATAGATGTTTTATGTGATTATATCATGGCAATAGAAGACGATACAATATTAGAGTAAGTGCTAATTGATTTATCTATTTTATGTATATGAACTACTTAGATTCTTGATATAGACTTTCGTCATGCTATATTACAGGATGACATGGGTGTGAAGTTTCAATCCTTTTGAGATAGAAATACCTGTCAAAGACCTGCAAAACATATTAACGATAAATCAAGATATGATTCTAAGATGTTTTGACATGGCTGTTCGGCTGCTTGCCAATAAAGAGTCACGTAGGCCGAAAGAAGAAATCATAAATAATAGAAAGCATTATATGGACATGCGTTTTTGGGTAAGTTTGTTTCCAATCATTAATGTATTAATATATAGTATCTACATCTAATCCTCATGTGGACATGTATATATACTGTCTAGAGAATGGTTGGTTTTGGTAAACTTCCAAAGTACCATCAGGATCCTACAACAGAAGAGTTAGCCAAAACACTCGGTTGTTGGCCATCAATGAATTATTATATCACGGGTTTTAGATATGTAAGTATGTGTTCATTTCGAATGTATTTATAAAGGACACTTCTGTTGTACGATCCTAATGACTGATATTTTGCAGATTCTTATGGCATGGAAATTCAATGGATGTCACACCCTTTTCGTAATAGATCATGTTAAAAAGCATGTGACTTTTATCGACTTTACACCGACTCAAAATTGGTGTAAACACATGCCATACAAGAGGTTCACGGAAGCGATTATCATAGCCTCAAAAAATATAAGATTGCTTACAACAAGAAACGTTCTGGATGGGCAGGATATCTTTAAGTGGGAACATACAATTCAGACTGGTGTTCCAATTGACTTAAGAGGGTATTTTCTTCATACCACCTTCTCAGCAGTTAAAATTTTTCTATGATAATCATTGTATAAAACATAGTTGCCCAAACATTATTCTATAGGTTTAATACTAGCTACCTCGTTCTACAAGCTATGTCCATGTGGGGGAATGACAGACGAATGAAATTTGTTGGGGTGAGTGTAGTACATCCGTTTTATGTTCAAAATATACATTTCAGCTATCTCGTTCTACAAGATAATAAGTTTTGTTCTCTTATGTCTTTATCTGTAGGATGCAAAGATTATTCGAAGGAACTTTGTGATTGATCTGTTAAGTTATGAAGACAATTCGTGCCGATATGCCATCCCTGCAAACATACAACAGAGACTTATCGATATCGCTAAAAAGGATTAGTTGATTAGTGTACAGTTGTCGACACATTTGTCTGTAATAAAAATTCTAAATTAACTTTTAGAAATAATTTGTGTGATATTGATAATATTTTCCACACGTATTTTGCATATTATAGTGATGTTTGTCTTTCGTATCAATGTTTCATACAAATCTTTTACTTCTGTCGCAACGCACGAGCACATATCTATAACAATATAACACACATATGTACATAAGTTTTCGTGTTATTATACGGTTCCGTTGCAACGCACGGGCACTCACCTAGTTTATTGAATAAACTCTATGGTGTGTAATGGTGGAGAATACCATAGTACCATATTGGAAGTCCAAGGGTCGTTGACTTGACTTATATGGTGGGAATTATTCCACCTAATTTGAGAAATCAAGAAATAGACAAGGGCGTGCCACACGCGCGCGCGCGCTGCCGCCGCCGGCCGGGTCGGGCTCGTGGCGTGGCGTGGCGAGGCGAGGCGAGGCAGGCAGGCAAGCGAGCAAGGCGAGGTTGTGTTAATTTTTAGCACTCATTAACCCGGAGCCTTTCTCCTTCAGCTTCTCATTAGCCGCATGCGACCCTTCTCCTTCAGCTTCCCTCCACGAGAGGTTAAGTAGGGGAGAACTCCTGTCACTTGGTACACGAAAATAGAACTCAGAAACACAGTCCAGCCGCAAGTGTGGGTATTTCCATCTTGTAACTCTGCGCGCACAGAGAAGCGAGAGGGCAGGTGCCTCCGAAGCCCTTGTCGTTCGAGACCTTGCACGGAGGATCGACAATTAGGTTTTTGGGGAGCATCTACACGACTGCCCAACGTCTGTCATTGTCTTCTTTACTGGTTCCTGGCGTCTTCATCCCGTACGGCATGACAAGTGAAGTTGGACAAAGATCTAGATCCTCAGAGCGCATGGGAGGGTATGATCAATTTAGCTCCTTACTGTTTTACATTCTGCAGGTTATATATGTTGTCCATCTTTACTGTTTCATATATAACCATGAATTTATCTCATCTGTTCTACCATATTATATCTTTACATGTCTGATGTTTGTTCATGCTAGTAATATGTTATATCTGTTTGTTTTAATTTTACAGTCATGCTGTTTATGTTGCTATCTGTTTATTTTCAATTGTTCCATCAGTTTATATGCTTATTATATTTATATGATTTATATGATTCATATGTTTTATGTTCTCATGATCCATATTGTTATGGATATATTTGATATCGTGATTTCTATGATTAATCATCTTTTATATGTCATCATCATATTGTTAATTTATGGAATTAAAATAACATGGGAAATGCCTATATTTCTAACAATCCAAAAACCTAAGGTTAGGCATTTTTTTGTCAGAGGTTTTGCTGATGTGCTAAAGCCTGATCCTTTTGATGGTAAAAACTTCTTAATTTGGAAAGCTAAGATGGAATTGTGGCTAACTGCAATGTCTTGTTATCATGCCACTGAGGGCAAGCCTGCCAACTTACCTCCTAAGGATGAGGCTAAGTTTAAGGCTGATGACAACCTCTTTCGAGGAGCAGTGATTAGCGCACTTGATACAAAATTCCAGAAAAGCTATATCATCCTTCACACAGGGAAAGAGCTGTGGGATGCACTTGTTGGAAAGTTTGGAGTTACTGACGCTGGTAGCGAGCTGTATCTCATGGAGCAGCTATATGACTACAAGATGGTTGAGAACCGATCTATAGTGGAACAGGCTCATGAGTTTCAGGCACTAACTAAGGAACTTGAGCTTTTTCCTTGTCCTTTGCCTGACAAGTTTGTGGCTGGCGATATAATCGCCAAGTTGCCACCTTCTTGGAAGGACTTTGCTACCTCTCTCAAACATAAGAGATAAGAGTTCAATGTGGAAGAGTTCATTGGTACTCTTGATGTCGAGGAAAGAGCTAGAACAAAGGACAATGGAAAAGGTGTTGAGATCTCTACTGCTAATGTGGTGCAGAAGAGAAACTTCCGCAAGTTTAACAAGAAGAAAAACCAGAACAAACAAGAGAACACAAATAAACCTGTTCAAACATCACAGTTTAAAAAGAAGAACAACAATAACAAGGGAAAGGGATGATGCTTTGTCTGTGGCAGTGATCAACACTGGGCTAGAGAGTGCCCTGATCACATGTTCACACAGGACAAGAAATCAGCTAAAGTTGTAACCACTGAAACTGGAGATGGAACATCTGGGTATGGTAATTCTTTACCATTTGTTCTTTCAGTTTGTAATTCACCTGAGTGGTGGATGGACAGTTGTGCAAATATTCATGTGTGTGCTGATGTCTCTATGTTCTCTTCCTACCAGGTCGGGAGGTCTGGCGCCTTGTTAATGGGAAATGGGTCGCGTGCTCATGTTCTTGGTGTTGGTACGGTCATTCTGAAGTTTACTTCAGGAAAGACAGTGCCATTGAAGAGCGTGCAGCATGTGCCCTCTATCAAGAAGAATCTCGTTAGTGCTTCTTTGCTATGTCGAGATGGGTACAAAGTTGTTCTTCAGTCTAATAAATGTGTTGTGTCGAAACATGGTACTTTTGTTGGTAAAGGATATGACTGCGGAGGCTTGTTCCGCTTATCATTGCATGATGTGTGTAATAAACTGGTGAATTCTGTTAATGTTTCTGATGAGTCAGATTTATGGCATTCATGTTTTTGTCATGCAAGCTTTGGCTGTCTTATGCGGTTAGCAAATCTAAATCTAATTCCTAAATTTAACTTGGTCAAAAAGTCTAAGTGCCATGTGTGTGTTGAATCAAAACAACCCTGCAAGCCTCATAAGGCTGCTCAGGCAAGGAGTTTGGCACCTCTAGAACTTGTTCATTCTGATCTGTGCGAGATGAATGGAATTTTGACCAAAGGTGGTAAAAGATACTTTCTCACTTGTATAGATGACTCCACCAGATTTTGCTATGTGTATCTCTTAAAAACAAAAGATAAAGCGTTTAATTATTTTAAGACCTATAAAGCTGAAGTTGAGAACCAACTTGAGAGGAAAATAAAACGGTTAAGGTCCGATCGAGGTGGAGAATATTTCTCTAATGTGTTCGATGAGTTCTGCGTGGAACATGGTATTATTCATGAGAGGACACCGCCATTCTCACCATAATCCAATGGGATTATTGAAAGGAAAAACCGCACTCTAACAATCATATTTGTAGGGAAGTCCCGTTCAGCCAATGTTACGGGCACATAGAAAGCCACTTCTTTAGTGAATATTTGTCCCCCAGGCGAATGAATAATAAACCCTTCCCTTGATTTGATGCAAGGAATGCAATATTTCTCCACAAATTTCTTGCTTATGAATGTATGCGAAGCACCAAAATCAAAGAGAATGACTGCAGGGTGATTGGCCATGAGAAACGTACCCATCATAACCGGCTCTCCCTCCGGTGTAGTGGCCACTTGTGTATAGTAGATTCGCCCAGTCTTCTTTATATTTTGCCTGCTGCATTATTTGCCGTAGTTCCCTTGCCTTGGCCTGAACTCCCTAGGTTCTGCTGATTATTGGATTTGTTCTGCCTCGGATATGGGCAATCTTTGATAAAATGTCCAGACTTCCCACAATTGAAGCAGCCAGTTGAAGAGCTCGGGAGGGCGGGGAAACGAGCACCAGAGGCACTCGGCTTAGTTGTTGAAGTGGGGGCAGTGGAAGGGCAGATGAATACAGGCTGTTTGAAGGGGTAGGAGGGAGGATGAGGTGAAGAACGGTTTTGATTGAAAGGTCGGATTACCAACCTTTGTCGCTTTTTAGGCCCCTAGTTGGACCTGTCACCTCCAATTCCCTTTGATTTTCCTGGGCCTACATGTTTAGCTTCAACTGCCAGTGCTGTGCTGACAGCCCTGCTATAGGAGAGATCGAGACAGGTGGCCATCTTTCTTTGTAGCCGGTCATTGAGGCCTCTCATAAAACAATTCCTCTTTTTCTAGTCGGTATTGACCTAGTCAATTGCATACTGGGACAAATGATTGAATTTGTTGAGATACTACATAACAGTATCTCCTCCTTGCTTGAGTCTCATGAATTCTTCCTGCTTCATGTGCAACACTCCTTCTAGAATGTAGTGCTCACGAAATGCCAATTTAAATTCGTCCCATGTGACCTAATGTCCGGCAGGCTGAATGGCCACATAATTTCCCCACCAGGTGCTGGCAGGGCCTCTTAACTATTGAGCCGCAAACAACGGCTTTTGGGTCTCCGTGCAGCGGATGAGCCCAAATTTCTGCTCAATGACCCGAACCCATTCGTCGGCTTCGAGAGGATCTTCAGCTTTGACGAATAGTGGGGGATGGGTTTCCGAGAAATCCAAGTACGAAGTTTCACGGGGTCCCTATGGATAAGCCCTCCTGCCTTGTTGCTAAAGTTGATGTCCCACCATTTCACGTAGGAAGCGGGTGTTGTCAGCAGTCGCGCTGACCAAGGCAGCGATAGCCTCGGCCAACGTGGGCGGTACCGGCGGTGGATTGGGTGTATCTTCTTGACCACGGGATGTTCCCACGCCGTCATGTGCACGAGTTTGGGATGGCATCTGAAGCAAAGAAATATTTGGAAAAAATATAACATGCTGATACACACCATCATTTTACATTACTAAGATGTAATTCCCCACCAAGTGCTTCACCTACTGTTCCAAAAGGTCCGACTCCCATTCCAACAGGTTCGGCAGGTACGTCTGGGTGCAGTCGTGAATACAATTCATGAACTTCCTCATGTAATGTATTGCAGTACACCTGCAAGTTATCGACGATCGTGCTAAGCTCATCCACACGGGCTCGAGCTTTGGCTTCCCGGTCCCAAGCAATGGAATGTGAGTTGACAGCCCAATCGATTGCCAAATCCCGTTCGGCAAGCTCGTCTTGTAGATGTCGGATGTCAGTTCTTAACTCATTTATACGCTGACCATCCTCAACCCACACGTTCGAAGCTGCTCCACCTGGGCTTCTAGATCTCCAATGGGGTCATTGCTGCCACTGCTGCTCTCCTCATGCCTTGGAGCCAGCTGATGCCGAGGCACACCAATTGGTCCAGTGGACTTACGCGCGGTTTTCTTCGTGCGCAGCGACATATCTCCATAAGGGGGAAAACTTTATTAGTATAGTTTTTAACATGATGCATGCATAATTATAGAATCAACCTTAGTTGATTCACAACCTTCTATAAATTGCACTCTACTACCTAGTCTTAAAATAAGTACTTCAGAAGGTAGTAAGATAAGAATGAAAGAAATTTTCTTTTGATAAGTCGTTGAAAATTCTTTTTGAAATGTCTCACAATATCTACAGAGATGGGCTTCGCTCCGATAACAGCTGTGATGGAACCTTCCAAGTCATTAGGCCCACCTATAGTTGTCCTTGTCCATCGGACCTCGGACAACCCTGCAGGTGCACCTGATCACTTGACAAGTTCGGTATCTAAATTATTTATCTTGCCCAAGAGCGTTTCACACGTCATGCAGATATTACAACACATCAGAGGAACGAATATGCGGAAGCAGTTACAGTACTTATTTTATATTAAAGTATAGAAAGAGTATTATTATTACAGACCAGTAAAATATAAGAGTGCTGGAATAATATTATTACACATCCGGGAGGCAAAAACCGCTCCCGTTTAATAGTAAAGTTTTTAAAGGAGGACACTTTCTCTCGAGGCTTCAATCCTGGTTTTCTTCCTTAGGCACCACCTTGGAACAAAAGCAACAAAAATTTGCTGCTTCCTCACCTACAACAACATGGGTTTGAAAACCCTAAGTATGAAGTGTACTTTTGCAAGTCTTACCTGTTAAAATAAAAGACTCTCAAGGATATGCTGGCTTGAGGGAGTCAAGGTAAGGCTTAATCAAGAATCAAGACTCTATTTGCAAAAATGCTTATTAATAGTGGATCCTTAAAAATCCAGTTTTATTAGCAAGTTAAGTCATTACCTAAATTCTAGAGTTCTTTCTACCCTAGTTCAAGCACTTGGCCTATACTAGCCATTTTCTTATCAGCCCTTCTTGTTCACTGGAATGCTACGTGTAGGTCAGTGACCAAGTCTTCATGTCCGAGAAGTAACAGCGATCCGAATCGATTAATACTCAGCTAAGGATCTCCAATCACACGTCATATGTAGCACTTAACCCTTGCATATGTCAACTCGCCACCGGGGTTCTTAAGACCAGATCAGGTTCACGCCAACCGAGAGCACAGATACACCACCGTCTAGCCTCTTGCCACGGAGGGTACACGCTACTCTCGCCATCTCTCCACTCCCATTGCGTGTTATCTTATTCTGGTATTAGTCTGCCCGAGGCCAAGCTTACCCATGATGAGGTATGTGACCAGTTAAAGGGTCCTCGATCATCAAGCCTACATCGACAAGGTCCTTAATCGACTCAGACGGAGACACTACACCGAGACTCTCTTCTCGTGCAAGTCACCCTCCCGGTCTCAGCTTTATCATTTCAACCTAAAGTTTGGTACCTGACAGAGGTACATCTTTTCTGATGTTGAACCCATCACGGCCATGATGGATCCACCATCCAGTTTTATTTTGAAAACATCCCATCCCACTTGAAGCATCATCTTTTGTCAAAACAAAACATTTTGTTTTTCTAGAGCAAGACTAAGCATTAGAAAAACCTTTTTATAAAACAGGGATCAAGAAAAGGTAATCAATCTTTCAAGGAAGGAAATGCATCAATTATTTAGCACACAACTCCTATCACCTAATGCATCAAGCAAGTGAGAAAGATTTTAAAATAGCAAGGAGGTGGCAAATGCACTGGGGCTTGCCTTGTGTTATAGGAGAGTCAGGCTCTGCTTCACAAATGTCAAAATAAAAGTAGTTCCCGGCAGGTGGGTCTTCAGGTGGTGGTGGTGGTGTAGCTCTTGCTTCTTAAACTTCTATTTCTTCCTCGTTTTCTATATAGAACCATATATAATCATGAATGCTCATGTAATGCTTATGAAAATGCAAAGATAATAAAAGGTACATTATCTTAGGTCTTGAATACAATTTTCCTTCACGGGACTCCAGGAAACTAGGGTTTTTGGAGTTAGAACTGTAGTTCCTAGGGCAGGCATCACTAGAAGATTAGGGTTTTGGGGGTTTAGGCACCAAACATTGTCCAAATCATACCAAACTTTACCCAAGGCTTCTAAATAACATTTAAAGTTTATCCAAAAAGTTTAATGATTTTTGGAGTTATTAATCAATTTCTAAAATTCCAGGAGTATAAGTTTTGGCTATTTTAAATACTCCATAATTTCTTATTTGGACTAGAAATCATAAAACTATTTTTATAAAATACTATAGAAATTTAGGAGCTCAACAAAATTGGTCTTGTATTTTTTAGCATTTTTCTACAACTTTCTAGAAACTCCCTAACCCTGGCAGAAAAAGAAAAACTATGAAAAGTGTTGGGCTGAATTCAGCCCAAACCGGCCTGCAGAAGGGGGAAACACGCGTGCGCCCGCGCCCACGTTGCCGACTTTGCACAGAAGACCCTAGCTTTTTAAATAACCCGAAAGAGTCCATGACACTATTGTTTTGCCTCACTGACATTTGCATCAAGGTCCCTCCCTTTCTAATTCTTTACAACCTATGGTCCTTGACGGCGAACCATGCCAGGCCAAGCTCCGGCGAGCCTGCACCGGCCGGACAACTCAACTACCAGTGCTCCCATGCGGTTGACACCGAATTCAACCCTACGCGACCATTTCCCCCACTTAATTGCTGGAATTGGGCTCTAAATCACCCTGTCTACAGAGACAGCGCGAACTACGAATGAACAGAAGTGTTCCCGACGATCTAGCGTGGTCTAGCTTAATTGAACGGGTCGAGGAGCATTAGGGGCATGTAAGGGTGCTAAAACAAGAGAGCAGAGGACAAGATCGGACCTGAAGCGCACTGGCCACGGTGAGAACCTTTTCAAGGTGGCGGAAAACCGATTTGGGGGAAGTGAGCAATTCGGGGGCTCTGGTGAACAATTGGAGGCAAGTGCTGGTGCTTTGGATGTGTAATTACCCTACGGAGCTCATGGCGTGCTCAATTTATAGAGTCCGTGAGCGGTGTTGTCCAATTTGAAGGGATTGCGCTGGCGGCCGGGAAGGGGGTGAGTCACTGCGGTGATGTACCGTGGCAATCACAGGGCAACTTAACTACGGCGGTTACTGGATGGTGACTACGGCTCATACCGTCGCGATAAACATCCTAAGGCATGGCGCCCTCACGGTGAATGGCAAACACGTCGGTGACGGCCGCTCGGCCACGTCGCCGGTGCGCTCAGATGAACAACCGAGCACACAGTACTTCCAAGCTCATCCGCGGCTAGATCTTTCACCCGGTGATCGTTATCCGTGTTTAATTCGGGCGTGAATCGCGGAGATAGCACGAATCCACGCGCAAGGTCACCGACGGTGATGCACATGAACGTGGCGTTCTGATCCTAACACTATACCATTGTGTTGTGACCAGATCAACATTCTGTATCAATGTTGTAGCCTAACAAACCAGCTCTAACTTTGTCACAGAGGTTTTTGTTAAACATCCAACAATTTGAGCTCCACATGGTCCCAAAGTTGATCCAATCCATTGCCTTCTCTGAATATCCTGGAGTCTGGGTCTGACAGCCAGACTTTAGGGCCAATTATCTCCACTTTTTGTATAACAACAATGCTTAATCACTTAAGCGAAGTTGTACTTCTATAGTAGCTCTACACTTTTGATGTGTTGACCCTAGGCAAATTCTTTGTATTTTTAGAACTACAGAGCTCCAAAACGAGCCCTGTTCACTGGTTTTCAGACTTAGTCACATGAGAGGTGTAGAGTGGCTTTTTGCAAATAAGCCCAAATCTCATGGTTTAATTTGCAAATCCTCAAATATGTGAACCATATGATTTGAGGTACTCCAATACCTTAGTTTTTGCACTTGGGTCCAAAAGTGTGCAAAATTTACATATAACCCCTAGGGTTTCAACTCAGGGTTTTCCAGGGGTCTTTTTAGGGATTTTGGCACTTTTAGGGTTTGGATGCCACACAAGTCCATTAAATGTGATATCTTATGACTATTTCTCATAAGTTTTGAAGTTTTCTCTCATTTAGGCTATATTGACACTCCTAAGCCTAGTTTAAGGTTAAGTACCAAACCCTAGGGTTTCAACCATGACCAGTCACATTAATACAACTTGCTTGAGATTTTTGGTCTAGTGAATGCACTCTAAGTGTAACAAACACATGATATGCTAATGCTCATGATGTTTATGCTCAAGTTTTAGTAATAGTAAAACTAGAGGTGTTACACCATACCTTCCCTGCCTTCCAGCATCTGATTTATAGAGCCATGATGACCGAGAGGAAGCGCCAAGAGATGGAAGACTGAAAATGCAAGATCGATGGATCGCAGGCCGAGAGCAGCAGCCGTCCCCGTTTCTCAGGCAATTCAATCCAGTAGTTCAAGCAGAGTGACCCTCAAGGACACCAGCATCAGCATCAGCACCAGCAGTAGTACCAAAGGCAGTTCCCTGAACAGCAGTACCACTAGAGCTACCAATAGGGAGGAAACCAGTATCAACGACAGAACAACCAAGCACCTCACCTTCTTGCCCCAGCAACAAATCAGGGCAACCAAGCAGCTCCAACACAAAGAGGAGGCCGCTGATGTTTCCACAATGGGGAACAAGGTGACTGGGCGGATCATTGCCTAAAGAAAATAGCTCAGCAGCAGTCAGCTCCTAATGCCCCTGCCAGACAGAATGCGCCTCAGTAAGGAGGCAACAACCATGGGCAACCTCATACCTAGTATGGAAAGGTGAACCACCTAGAGGTCGGCACAGTTCAGGAGACCCTAGGAGTGGCACTAGGTACGTTCTCAATCGAATCTCATTCTGCAAATGTGTTATTTGATACTAGAGCAACACATTTTTTAGTGACTGCATCATGGGTAGAAACACACAACAAACCAGTAGCACCCATGTACCCACCTATGAGGGTTAGTTCAATTGGTGGGAGGACCCAAATAGATATATTTTGCCCAAGTGCAAGAGTTCAAATAAGGGGGATAGAGTTCCCCATTGATGTGATAGTAATGGGTACCCAGGATGTAACCATAGATGTCATCCTAGGGATGAATTGGCTGACCAAATATCAAGCAATCCTTAGCTTTGACGAGAGTACTGTGAGATTAGTGTCCTTGTAAGGAGAAGTGTCAGTGGAGTTGATCTTATTCGGACCAAAGAAAGGAAGCTATCACCAGATCATTGCCCATATTGAGGAAGTCAATCCACCGGAAGCTATCAAAGTAGTATCAGAATTCTCGGACGTGTTTCTCGAGGATTTACCAGGCATGCCACCTGAGAGAAAAGTTGAATTTTCCATAGAGCTTATCCCTGGCACCATCCCTATATCTAATAGAGCATATAGAGTGTTTGGACCAGAATTGGTGGAACTCAAGAAGCAGATAGACGAGTTGTTGGAGAAGGGTTACATCAGACCCAGCACCTTGCCTTGGGCCACCCCAGTGTTGTTTGTGGAGAAGAAAGATGGTACGAAGAGGATGTGCATAGATTACCGAGCTCTGAATGAAGTCACTATCAAGAACAAGTACCCCCTACCTAGAATTGAAGATCTGTTCGATCAGTTGAGAGGAGCAAGTGTGTTCTCGAAGATAGATCTGAGGTCAGGTTACCATCAGCTCAGAATCCGACCTTCAGATATACCGAAGACATCATTTATCACCAAGTATGGGCTTTATGAGTTCACCGTCATGTCCTTTGGTCTGACGAATGCGCCGACTTTCTTCATGTACTTGATGAATAACATGTTCATGGACTATCTCGACAAATTCATAGTGGTGTTTATTGATGATATCCTCATATATTCCCAGAATGAGCAAGAGCATGAAGAGCATTTGAGGAAAGTATTACAGAGGCTATAGGATTATCAGCTGTATGCCAAGCTTAGCAAGTGTGAATTCTGGATCAGTGAAGTCCTGTTCTTGGGTCATATTATAAACTGAGACGGTTTAGCTGTGGATCCGAAGAAGGTAGCAGCTATTCTAGACTGGAAAGCACCAAAAGATGTTTGGGGAATCAAGAGTTTCATTGGAATGGTCAGATACTATCGTCGTTTCATTGAAGGTTTTTCCAAGATTGCTAGGCCAATGACAGCCTTGCTAGCAAAGAAAGTTGAATTCAAGTGGACCCCAGAGTGCCAAGAGTCCTTTGAAACATTGAATAAGAAGTTGACTACAGCACCTGTGTTGATTTTGCTAGATGTCCATAAGCTGTTCTCGGTGTATTGTGATGGTTCGTACACCGGACTGGGATGTGTGCTAATGCAGGAAGGGAGAGTAGTGGCATCCCAACAGTTGAAGATTCCTGAGAGAAATTACCCCACTCATGATCTGAAGTTAGCAGCAGTGGTTCATGCATTGAAGACCTAGAGGCACTACTTATATGGGCAGAAATGTGATGTTTACACGGACCACAAGAGTCTCAAGTATATCTTCACCCAGTTAAAGTTAAACATGAGGCAACAAGATGGCTGGAGTTGATCAAAGACTATGAGCTATAGATACATTATCACCCAGGCAAAGCTAATGTAGCTGCAGATGCTTTGAGCCAAAAGAGTCAGGTCAACATGATGGCCGCTCATCTGATGCCATATGAACTAGCAAAGGAATTCGACAGACTGAGTCTCGGATTTCTGAACAACACTTAAGGAGTGACAGTTTAGCTAGAGCCCACTCTAGAGCAAGATATCAAGAAGGGCCAGAAAGATGATGAGATGATGAGAAGATCAATAAAATTCAGCAGATGATCTTAGATGGAAAAGGCAAAGATTTCCGGGAAGACGTGAAAGGCGTGGTATGGTTTAAAGATAGGATGTGTGTTCCTTACATGAAATCGATTCGGGAGCTGATTCTCAAGGAAGCTCATGAGACAGCCTATTTCATACACCCTGGCAGCGATAAGATGTACCAAGACCTAAAGAAAAGATTCTGGTGGTACGAGATGAAAAGGGAGATAGCAGAGTATGTTGCCATATGCGATAGTTATTAGAGAATTAAGGCAGAGCATTAGATGCTCGCAGGTTTGTTGCAGTCGTTGCAGATTCCTCAGTGGAAGTGGGATGAGATTGGGATGGATTTTATAGTTAGTCTGCCGCGCACTCAAGCCGATTATGACTCCATCTGGGTAGTAGTAGACCGCTTAACAAAGGCGACTCATTTCATACTAGTCAAGACCACATATAACAATGTATTGTTGGTAGAGCTATACATGTACTAGATTGTATGCTTGCATGGTGTTCCTAAGAAGATAGTGTTTGACCGAGGAACCCAATTCACTTCTCATTTTTTGCAGCAATTGCATGAAGCTTTGGGCCCGCACTTGAAGTTCAGTTTCGCTTATCACCCGTAGATAGATGGTCAGACTAAGAGAACCAACCAGATCCTTGAAGATATGTTGAGAGCTTGTGCTTTGCAAGACAAGTTAGGTTGGGACAAAAGGCTACCTTATGGAGAATTTTCCTACAACAACAGTTATCAGGCCAGTTTGAAGATGTCACCGTTCCAAGAACTCTATGGGAGGAATTGTCGAACTCCGTTGCATTGGGACCAGCCTGGCAAGAGGCAGATGTTGGGTTCAGATATTTTGTTTGAAGCCAAAGAGAGCATCAGAATGGTTCGAGAGAATCTAAAGACAGCACAGTCCAGGCAGCGAAGCTATGTCGACACAAGAAGAAGAGATCTGAGTTTTGAAGTGGGAGACTATGTTTACCTAAAAGTGTAATGAGAGGGAGCGGGCCCGCGCGTGAAGAAACCGATCAGCGACGGCCCACGTCCACACTCTCTCCCTCTCTCCCTCCCGCTGCCCGGTGGGGCCGGCCTGTCTGCGCCGGTTTCTTCGCTCGCGCGCCCCCTCCCTCTCACTGCTCGGTGGGTCTGCCCTGTCATCGCAGACCGCTCATTCGTGAGTCCACTCTCACTAGCCCGTGGACCCCACCTGTCAACCACCTCCCCTTCCCTAACCTCCTGCCCGCGCACTCCGCCATGGACGCGCCCACGTCACGCTTTTCCCGGTCACTCCTCATGCGCCCGACCTCTTTTTTGGAGCCTGCACTAACTCGCTCACTCCCCCGCTCAGTAGCACCCCTAGCAGACCCCCTCGCACCTCTCTCTTGTGGCGGAACCACCCATATTATTCCAGCTTAAGTGCCCAAGTCACGCTTTGAAGGTAGCGACACACTTAAATCGGAATAATCGGTCAATTCCTCGTATCTAGTCCGATAAAGCCACTTACCAAGGATCGAGGACCATTAGCTCACACGATGGTGAGACTTAGAGAGAATGCAATAACATGAAACCACAAATTAAAGTACTTGAGTTATTACATAAAACAGAGTTTTAATAAAAGGTAACATTGTTCTTAATGTTGCAGCGGATAGTAAATAACATCGGTAATGAGGAATATGGCAAAGCCTGGCCCGCTACTCCTCCTGGTCCTCTCCTGCCGAGGCGGCATCCCACTCGTTCGTCCAACCCAGTGGCAGGGTGCCTAGCCAAGTCACACCATCAACCATGTCTTGAAGTGAACCTGTAAATTGATGCCACAAGCAAGGCTGAGTATACTAAGTCTGTGCCTGGCTTCACTCAGGTACTAGGCTTACCAGTTACCATATTTCCCGACATGTGTTTAGTACATTCAAATGCTTGACTCAGGTATCCACACATTAATCCTTAAATCCATTCCCATCTCATAGACAAGGCATCCACCTAGGATCCATCCCATAGGACATTATATATCTCGTTATCAAGATGAGTACAATCAATTTCCTGATCTCGCGCGGGTGCTCGAAAAATCACTCGACTTCTATAGAGATCCTGGATGACTATCATAGCAGCTACTTGACCTAACATACTAGTATTCATCCCAAAGGGAATCCTGAGTTCATGCAACTAGGGTTTGAAGCAATTCCTACACTTAAGTGCACGAGACAAACCTAGAAACATTAAGTGCAGTAAAATAGCATATATAACGGTTATGCACAAAACCGGGGCTTGCCATCAAATGAGGGTGCGGCGAAAGATTCCTCGGCGACGGGCTCGGGAGCTGGTTCCTGGGCTTCTTCCTGCTGAACCTCTTGCTCTTGGATCAACACGAACTCTTCGTCCGCGAGATTGCTATCTAATGAATGCAAATGCATAAGAATGTATGCAACATATATACCCTTTGTGCATGCTAGGAATTAAGCTTCTTTCACCCCTTAGTTTAATAGACTTTTATGGGGTAGGTTGAACTATGCCTCTGCTCTAGAAGTTCCCAAAAATTCTATGAAAATTACAGTGGTTTCTTACTGACTTCATTAAGTTTCTCTAAAAATTTGGGAAGTAGAGCAGAAGTGGTTTACCTTGTAAAAAAATGACAAGGTCTAGGGCAGAGAGGGCACTTTGAACTACAACCCTTGTGTAGAAGTGGCTTCTACCCTAAAACTTATTTTTTGCTGATGTTTATGAGTAATATTATTGTTGGGGGGCCTTCGTCTTCCAAAGGTCCTCAAAAACATGACTAACAATGTTTCCCAAGTGTAATATATGTTCAGGAACCTTCGGACTCGGGATAAAGCTGTACACAATATGAAAAGCAGGGTCACGACGAAGGATGAACCAGTTCCGAAGCTATGTGCAAGGAAGCTTCGGCTCAACGACAGAAAAGGGAACCGACTTAAAGGGGAAAAGGCTATTTAGTCCTCGTTGGATTGTCATCAAGTCAATAGTAAAAAGGGCATAAATGTAATTTTACATAGGCTGCGCACTGTGCCTATAAATAGATGAACAGTACTCCCGTACTGTTCACGCTGACTTGTACTCTCTTGTGCGTCATGCTTGTACCTTTGCCTTCAATCAAGCCGAAGGTACAAATGTAGCTTGATATTATTCTTATTCATTCCTGATTATATAAAAGAAAAGATATATTATGATGTCATGTAATTATCCATACTATTATGTTTCATATGCTTCGTCTTTCATTGATTTATGTTGCAATGATGAAGGTACGTCCTTCATAACCTTCGTCCGAAGATTGTTATACCCCCAGGGAAATAACGCTTCGAAGGACGAAGGGCATTAAACACTAACCTATTTTTGTGTTGCCTTGTTCTTAATTCATAGCATTTGAGAGCAAGTCACCAACAATTATGTCTCTATGCCAAATTTTACTCAAGGAAACCTAGTGGTTATTTAATGGTGATTTTCTAAAGTTTTGGGGATTAGTTGGTGTTTACAACTAACACTCCTTTTGAAAAATGTCAAACAACAGATTTCCCAATTTTTCTAGTTTCTTCTTTGCGCAAGAGCAATCATTCCTAAATTGGTCATTTTTACTCATACGGGATGGGTTGTAAGATTTCTCAAAGTTTTATATAATTTCTCATGGGGCAGGTGTGGGGCATGATTCTCTGTGCAACTATATCATTTTATATTTTTCTCTCATTGTGTATGACTTAGGTGTTCAGGGAAAAATAAGGTTGTTCAGGGTTTCCCACTTTTAGCTTTTCTTTTTATTTTCTAAGGATATTTTCAAAACCTAGATTCATTTGATTATCCCACTTACCTTGGTGCTCTAAGGTGGTTAGTATTTTTGTAGAGGTTCATCCATGGTCAAGTAGTCACCAAAATTTTCTTAATCTCAGTGCATAGGTCCTACTATTTTTTACCATTATTTTCACTTAAATAATTAAGATCAAATTACATAATAAATTCTAGAAACTGTACTATTGGTCACTTGTTCTCGAATGTTGTAGATCGAGAACAAGGCAACACAATTGGTAATTATTACAGATCTTTGAATTCCGAAGCATTATCTCCACATGGATATAATGCTCATCAGACGAAGGTCAAGAAGGACATACCTTCATCATTTAATATGTGAATAACAATGCAAAATGATGAAGATAGTAACTGCATCCTATGAATTCCTTCATATTTGCATTCTATAAAACACGTATGAATATTAACATGATTAATATTACATCGATACCTTCGGCTTGCTCGAAGGTGAAGACGTGAGAGAGTGATTACAATTCAGCGTGAATAGTACAGTGTTACTATTCATCTATTTATAGGCATGGGACGCAGTCTGGGTAAAAGTACATTTATGCCCTTGACATTCATCTACAAACATAACACCAATCATTAAGGATTGGATAGTCTTTGTCCCTTTTTGGTCCTCATCATACTTGGTCTTCGTCATCACGTCAAGCTGAAGCTCTTCGGCTATAGCTCCGTCGTCTATTCTCATCACCTTCGGGTTATATTTTCACCCTGTCACAAGAGAAAACCTTCATCCCGAAGCCGAAGCCCCCCTGTAATAATCCATGTCATACTGAAAACATATGGTTAGTCACGTTTTTGAGGACCTTCGGGAGAGGAAGGCCCCCAACACTAGCCCCTCGCTGTATTGATTTCTTTCTTTGTAACAAATTTAGACTGCGACGTGAACGAAGGCCCTTTGCCAAAGATCTGAAAAAACACCTTCCCTTCGCTAGAATAGTGAATCATTCTAACCCATGGGACCCACCATGCTGCGGGGTTCTGAGTGTATATATAGAGACCTGTGTTGTGAGTATTTTTCGTGCTATTTTAGCTGCTTGCATTGTGTTTTCCATTTTAATATTCCTTGCTTTGTCGAGTTTAATTGAATTTTGAGCTTCGGTACTTTAGTAACCATTGTCTAAATGGTTGAGGAGAAGAAGATCATTGACCCCGCGCTAGCCGGATTTTACAAAGCTATGGAAAAAACAAACATGGAGAAAATCACCAATGAGATGCTGGCTAGATTATCTGAAAACTCCAGTGGTAGTGAGAGTTTCGACGTAGAAAGTGGAAATGAAGATGCCAAAGACCGGCCATGGAGGCCGAGCCATGTTGTTTTCGGAAAGTCGACTATTAAACAAGGACAGATCGAAGCAATGAGAGGCAGATACTTTCATGATATTTCAATCGTGAGGGCTGGAGGGGAGAATACTGTTCCTCTTCTCGAAGCTGACGAAGTGGTGAATTTCAGAGGCTTCATGAAAGCTATACTTCGTTTCCCCCTAGATAAGATGTTGGTTGAAGTCTTAAAAACTTTTGAAATTTATCTTCATCAGCTTACCCCCGAAGCTTTTATCAGAGTAGGGGTTTTTATATGGGCCATGAGGAGCCAAGGGTTAGAACCAGACACTAGGTGTTTCTGCAATATTGACGAGTTATCATTTCATACGAAGGCGACTAGGAAAGAACAATACCACAACAATTTGGCTGCTACAGCTTTGTGCCTCGCACTGAGGCCAGTTATCTTATGCCGACATTTCGGAAAAAAGTGGCCAGGCTCTTGGATGCAGGATGGTTTTATGTGAAGGTTGACCTGTGTCAGAGGGAGGATATAAAAGGGGTTATTCAGCGCCCTATGTGGTCTCGCTTCGGCATTAGGAGGCCGCTCATTGTGCTTGGAAATGACGTGCAAGCGTGCCAGGCATCTTTCAATACAGTGTGCACTTATATTGTCACAAGAGACTTGGTCCAAGAGCATATTGCTTATAGAGTGTGGCCACTTGCAAACGGATGGGAAATGCCGAAGGAGGCTGCCGCTGGCTCCAGTCAAAATGGTTTAGTCTATCTGAAGTATACCTTTTGATACAGGAGCCAGTTTGATGAACCAAATGATGACTGGCTAGATGCTATAGAGGCAACTAGCGATGAGCTGCTTGGAGCATACTCGAAGGCCGAAGATGAAGCTATGATAACTGCCTTTGTTGCTCGGGGCAAGAAGAGATTGAATAGAGTGTTTGATGTTATCGGGTTTGTGTACCCAGACTACTGCTATCCCACGTGAAAGCAAGGGAAGAAAAGGAAAGCTGCTACCTTGGCAACTTCTAGTGTGTCGAGGTCGAAGAAGGTTAAAGTTTTGACACGCCGACCCAGACGCATTGAGATGGCCGATGTGCCAAAGCTAAGTGAAGGGGTTGTTCCTGTCACAGAACCAGGTCGCTCTATGCCAGTCGAGGCTAGTACAAATCTGACCGAAGAGCCAAAACTAGAGAAGACGGCAGAACAGTTAAAGGCATTGAGTTCATCGTGTGCAACGAAACCGTCGAAGCCATCAAGCATCCCCGCAGCGACTCCAAGAAAAAGGAGAATGGCTAGCGTGCTAGATGCTATTATGGAGTCCATAAAAACATCAGCTCCTGCCTCTACCGAAGCTCTTAGCACGCAGGCTAAAAATTCAAGGAAAACTGACGACGCTAGCATGGCCCACACTATTGCTGAAGCTAGACCTTCAGAAGCTCCTGCCGAAGCTAGACCTTCAAAAAGTGCTCCGATAACTCTGGAGAAAGAGGGTGTTCCTGATAAATCCAAATCTCCTGCTCCTGAAGCACCTGTTAGAGAGCTAGAATTCATTGTTCGACATGCTTCAGGAAAGCAGCTATCAGAAGAGCAGGTTGCTGAAGTGCAACACTATGCCAAGGATCTGAAGTACCCCCGAGGGTCCTTGGTATATGGTGGCAGTGATGAAGATGACTTCCTTTACTGTCTGCCTGATAGAAAAGATATACATGTCTGCCGGAAATGATGGACAATATAGGATATCCGAAGCTTGAACTTGGCTTATCTGCAATGTCGAAGGATCAGCTTGCAGACAGCCTTGCTTACAATAGTCTAAAGGTGTGTGTACTTTGACTTGTTGTAATATAAATTATTTTTATGGCTTTTCTTGCTATCATTATGTGCTCATTCTTCGTTTTCTAGGGCTTAATTCTAAGCAAGGCTCTAAATGCCTAGAAGGAAGCAGAAGATGAGAACTACCGAATAGCTCTTGGGAATCTTCACTCAGAAGTCATCACGCTAAGGAATGAATCTCTTGAAAAGGATAAGATATTACTTTCCTTAGTGGATAGGCTGAGATCTAACGAGGCTAAATTTACTACACAAGCCGAGGCTCATAAAGCCGAAGTGAAAGAACTAAAAAGGAAGGTTGCTGAAGCAACCAAAAAATTTGAAGTTGAGGTGGTGAAACATGAAATTTGTGAGATCGAAAGGTCAAGAGCACAAAAGAACGCCGATGAGCTTCGTGCTTCAAAAGAAAGGTGTTATGAAATATCCTTGGAATACACCAGGAAATTAAAGGACAACTTTGCTAGGGTTGGGGCATATTCCTCTAAGCAAAGATTCATCCGCGACGACCCTGATGGAGTTGTCCAGTGGATCAGCAGGGAAGCTGAAACTTTTGACGAAATTCTAAGTGATCGAGGAGATTTCTGTGCCTTTGCTGGTGCACGGGGGCCACGTCAATCTTAGAGAAAGCTGGCTGTGAACATGCCAAGGCTGTAGTTTAGCTAGAATTTGTTTTTCTCAGCTGACGATGTTAAAAACCCTTCAGCCGAAGCTTCTGCATTAGGCGGGAAATTTTATTCCGAGGTATGGATGAAGGGCGGCCATAAGATAGCTGATGAAGCTATTACGAAGAATGAAAAAGAATCTCACGCCGCTCAAGAAGCCAAAAAAGCTGAAGAAGCTACAGAGTGTGCGAGGCTTATAGGTATCTTTATTAAGATTTAGCTTCATAATCCGTTTTTAGCTTCAGAACTGACAAACATATTTTTATGCTGTAGCTGAACTTTCTCCCCCCACCGGAACCATACAACCCAGAGGCCAACCCGACCTTGAAGGAAGCGCTCGAGACGATCAAAATTGTCAATGAAGCTGTCGGCAGATTACTAAACGAAGCCACCAAGAAGGTGTTGAGAGAAGATTCAAACTTTGTATATTTAAGAGTTTAGCTTTTGTGCATAGCTTTCGCCTTTTGTAAGAACCAAGTGTCAACTATTTGCATGTGTATTAATGTAATATATTTCTTTGTGATGCAAGAAACCTTCGTACATATCATTTTTGAGCCATTGGCGAAAAAAACACCTTCCCTTCTTTGCATGCTTCACGAAGAAAAAGATTCCCCTTCTGTCAATTCAATACTAGGTATTATGCCATAGTTGTTGCGTAGTAATACTGCCGATGAAGATTCCCCTCCCATGTAAAAATATATCTACCGAAGGCATGTCTTGTGCTACATCACATTCTTTCATGATCCGACATGTGTTTTTTTTGAAGGAGCAATTTTCCTTCTTCTCCACGACTTTGCTGCTGGTGCAAAAATGATGTATGATGCAATGCTATGTGATATGATGGTATGATGCAAAATGACGTTTATGCTGAAGATAAAAACCCATGCAAATACACACCTAGACTCTGCATCCCCTTAGGGACGACTTTGGAGTCTCTTCACCTTTTACTTAGGTGGTATTTCAGCTCTGCATTCCCTTAGGAACGACTATGGAGCTAAGCTCTGCATCCCCTTAGGAACGACTTTGGAGCTTCTTCACCTTTTACTTAGGTGGCATTTATGCTCTGCATCCCCTTAGGAATGACTTTGGAGCTTCTTCACCTTTTACATAGGTGGAATTTAAGCTTAGCATCCCCTTAGGAACGACTTTGGAGCTTCATCACCCTTTCTGTTACACTCGATGGTGTAACCACAGATTTTTTACAAAAGGACGAAGGTTAAACCTTATTATATTGTTTTCGAAGGGGTAACATAAAGACAGAAAAATAAAGAGTACATTAGGTATGAAAATTTTGTAATAGAGCCCCAGCGTGACTTCAGTAAATGTGCCTCGACTCGGGCACAATGTTGTTGACTATGCGAGCTTCGGATTCTTCACACGCATCGCGCTGTTGCTGTGTTTGTCAGTGCCCTTCTGGATGCTGATTGTGGGTCAAGGCTGGTGCCATAGGTGGTGGTGGTAGCGGGACCCATGCAGCTTGAGAGTGGCTTGCCGAAGCAACTGATGCTGTGGGCTGTTGGTTGCCCACATACTCGGGAATGTATGGAGAATAGCATGAAGCAGTATGCAGGACCTGCTTCGGCTGATTCTGCCTTGCTTCGACTTCAGCTATCTCTTTCTTCTTGTGGATCGTGACTTGGAACATCTGAAAAGGAAATGTGCCCTTGGGCCATTTCTAAAGTGTTTTGGTGATTAAGTGCCCAACACAAATTGAGTGAATAATTATGTGCCAAATGATGGATGAAGTGCAAATCAACAAGTAGGTATGATTCTAGACTTAGTACATTGGTTTTTGAGTACTAATATATTTGTCTAAGTGCTAGAATCAGAGAAAAGAGAAAAAGGAAAAGATTTGGCTGAAGCAGCCAAGACTCCGCGCAGTCTGGCACACCAGACTATCCGGTGGTGCACCGGACAGTGTCCGGTGTGCCAGGCTGGCTTCTGGCGAACTGGCCACTCTCGGGAATTCGTCGGCGGCGTACAACTATAATTCACCGGACTGTCCGGTGGTGCACCGGATTGTCCGGTGGTGCACCGGACTGTCCGGTGAGCCAACGGCCGTCAACGCAACGGTCGGCCGCCAAATCCACGGGCGACGCGTGGCCTGATCCAACGGTCGGCAGGAGGCACCGGACTGTCCGGTGTGCACCGGACAGTGTCCGGTGCGCCAACGGCTACAATTCTGCAAAGGTCAGCTGTGCCATTTTAGAAAGGCAATCTGCACCGGACAATGAACAGTGGCTGTCCGGTGGTTCACCGGACTGTTCGGTGCGCCACCCGACAGAAGGCAAGAATTGCCTTCCCAGATTGCCTCCAACGGCTCCTAGCTGCCTTGGGGCTATAAAAGGGACCCCTAGGCGAATGGAGGAGTCACCCAAGCATTCTTTGGTCATCTCTAAGCACCAAGACTCCATTCTCACACATTTGATTCTTTGTGATAGTGACTTGAGCTCTAGTTGAGTAGAGAACTCCTTGTATTGTGTTGTGAGCTCAAGTTGTGACTTGTGTGCGTGTTTGTGCTCGTGCTTTGAGTCTTGTGTGTGTTGCTCTCCCCTCCCTTACTTCCGTGCTTCTTTGTGATCATCAATTGTAAGGGCGAGAGGCTCCAAGTTGTGGAGATTCCTCGCGAACGGGAGATAGTAAAAGAAAGGAAAACACCATGGTATTCAAGTTGATCATTGGATCACTTGAAAGGGGTTGAGTGCAACCCTCGTCCATTGGGACGCCACAACGTGGAGTAGGCAAGTGCTATACTTGGCCGAACCACGGGATAAATCCACCGTGTCTCTTGTGCTTGTTTTCTTCGTATCCATTGTGTTTCACAAGAGCTTGGTCATTAGCCACTTGATTCTATTGAGCTAACACTTAACCAAGTTTTGTGGCTACAAGTATTTGATTTTTACAGGATCACCTATTCACCCCCCTCTAGGTGCTCTCAATTGGTATCGGAGCCGTTCTCTTCACACATGGGACTAATCGCCCGAAGAGATGGATCCTAAGGGAAAGGGGATGGTGGTCAATGACAAACAAAGGAGTCCATCGTTAACGAGCCAAGAGATGATAAGCCCTCAGACTCTGGCTCGAGTCATAAGAAGAAGGACAGGAAGAAGAAGAGGCGCATAAAAAAAATCGTCTACTACGACAACGACGAGTCTTCTTCTTCCCCAAGAGATGACGAATACGAAGGGAAAAAGAAACCGGTTAATTCGAATTTTTCTTTGATTATTCTCGTATTCCGTTTAATTCCAATGCTCATTTACTTTCAATTCCACTTGAGAAACCTCCGCACTTTGATGGAGAAGACTACCCATTTTGGAGTCACAAAATGCGTAGTCACCTATTCTCTCTCCATCCAAGTATTTGGGAGATTGTTGAAAACAGAATGCTTTTGATAGTACTGACAACCCCGTTTTCATTAATGAACAAATCCATAAAAATGCACAAGCTACCAATGTTTTGCTAGCATCGTTGTGCAGGGACGAGTACAATAAGGTGAGCGGCTTGGACAACGCCAAGCAAATCTGGGACACCCTCAAGATCTCTCATGAGGGGAATGACACCTCCATGATCACCAAGATGGAGTTGGTGGAAGGCGAACTAGGGAGGTTCGCAATGATCAGGGGAGAGGAGCCAACGCAAACGTACAACCGGCTCAAGACCCTGGTCAACAAAATCAGGAGCTATGGAAGCACGAGATGGACCGATCATGACGTTGTCCAGCTCATGCTCAGGTCCTTCACTGTTCTTGATCCTCATCTTGTGAATTCAATCCGTGAGAATCCTAGGTACACAAAGATGACGCCCGAGGAAATACTCGGAAAGTTTGTAAGCGGGCGTATGATGATCAAGGAGGCAAGATATGTTGATGAGGCATTGAATGGCCCAATGCCTATCTACGAGCCTCAAACCGTTGCTCTCAAAGCAACAAGCAGCAGGGAGGCGCTACCTAGCAAGGTGGCGCAAGTTGAGGCAGCCGGGCTAAACGAGGAGGAAATGGCCCTCATCATCAAGCGCTTCAAAACGGCGCTAAAAGGACGCAAGGAGCATCCCAACAAAAGCAAGACAAAGGGAAAGCGCTCCTGCTTCAAGTGTGGTAAGAATGGTCACTTTATTGCTAACTGTCCCGATAATGATAGTGACCAGGGACAAGAAAAGAGCGGGAAGAGGGAGAAAAAGAAGTCCTACAAGAAGGCGAAGGGCAAGGCGCACCTTGGCAAGGAGTGGGATTCGGATTGCTCTTCATCCGACTCCGACGACGAAGGACTCGCCGCCTCGGCCTTCAACAAGTCGTCTCTCTTCCCCAACGAGCACCACACCTGCCTCATGGCAAAGGAGAAAAGGTAAATGCTCGAGATACCTCTACATATGCTTCTTCAAGTGATGATGAATATAGTGATGATGAAGTAGACTACACAAGTTTATTCAAGGTTTAGATAGAACTAAAATTGATAAGATCAATGAATTGATTGATGCTTTAAATGAGAAGAATAGATTGTTAGAGAAACAAGAAGATATTTTATATGAAGAGCATGACAAATTCATTAGTGTGCAAAAATCTCTTGCTTTAGAAGTAAAAAGGAATGAGATGCTTTCCTCTGAATTATCTACTTGTCATGAAACTGTGTCTAGCTTAAGAAGTATTAATGATGATTTAAATGCTAAGCTAGAAGTCGTTAATAAATCTAGTTCTTGTGTAGAGCATGTCGTTATCTGTAATAGATGTAAGGATTTTGATGTTGATGCATGTGTTGAGCACCTTACTTCTATTACAAATTAAATGGTGAAGTGGCTAGTCTTAATGCCCAACTTAAGACTAGCAAAAATGACTTTGATAAACTAAAATTTGCAAGGGATGCCTACACTATTGGTAGACACCCCTCTATTAAGGATGGGCTTGGCTTTCGAAAGGAAGCCTAGAACTTAACAAGTCAAAGGGCTCCCATTTCCGCCAAGGAGAAAGGGAAGGCCCCTATGGCAAATAGTGCTCAAAGAAATCATGCTTTCATCTATAGTGATAGAAAGTTTTCTAGAAATGCTCATAGGAGTTATGCTTATGATTCACATGCTATGATTGCATCAAGTTCTTCTTTTGTGCATGGTAGAAATATGCCTAGGAAAAATGTTGCTCATGTGCCTAGGAAAGTTTGTAATGAACCTTCTACAATTTACCATGCTTGCAATACTTCTTTTGCAATTTGTCGTAAGAATAAGAAAGTGATTGCTAGGAAGTTGGGGCCAAATGCAAAGGAGACAAGACTTGCATTTGGGTCCCAAAGACTATTATAACTAACCTTGTAGGACCCAACAAGAGTTGGGTACCTAAAACCCAAGCCTAATTTGCCTTGCAGGTTTATGCATCCGGGGGCTCAAGCTGGATTATCGACAGCGGATGCACAAACCACATGACAGGGGAGAAGAAGATGTTCACCTCCTACATCAAGAACAAGGATTCCCAAGATACAATCATATTTGGAGATGGGAATCAAGGCAAGGTTGTGGCAGAGAACCACCCGAATTATTCCAGCTTAAGTGCCTAAGTCACGCCTCAGGTGCCGTAGCACACTTAAATCGGAATAACCTGTCAGTCCCTCAGATCTAGTCTGATAGAGCCACTTAACCAGGATCAAATTCCATATCTCACTCGAAGGTGAGTCACAGAAGAAATATAATAAAACAGGAAACCTTAGTTTAAGTGCTGAATTATTACATAGATCGGAGTTTTTGAGTAGCAAATAAGAGTTCACAAAATAAAATGCAGCGGATAATCGATGTCGTCGGTATCGAGGAATTGGGCAAGGCCTAGCCCACTACTCCTCGTGCTCCTCTCCTGTTGGAGCAACATCCCACTCGAACCGTCCAACCGGGTGGCAGGGTGGTAGGCCAAGTCACACCATCAACCATTTCCTGAATGGTACCTGCAAAAATTAGGCCACAAGCAAGGCTGAGTATACTAATACTCAGCTAGACTTAACCGGTGTGAGGAGTCTACTCCTCTACCTCTAGACTATGCAACTGTTTGGCTGAGGGTTTAGTTTGCCAAAAGCACTAGCTTAGCTTTTCAAATTCTATCATCATTAGCTTAGCTAGATTTGCTCCTTCTAAGCATACATGGTGACAAGCATTTAGTTCAATCAACAAGTTATCTCATGTAACCTCATTTCACTTGTTACTCGATGCAGAACAAGGGGTCAAGCAGTCTCATTAGCTGCGAGAAGCAGACGATTCGAATCGAGTTTTTAACCTTGCAAGGTAAACCTAAACACACGGCATGTCAAGGTACTCTGACCCCACACATGACAACCGTCCCCATCCGATTCCCCGTCGCGTCCAGGCCTCACCGCCTTGGCATACAATGCTTCCACTGACCCCAGCTACCGCCGTGCAGTGACCGCACTTGTACCCACCATAGCTAGCATGGGAGAACCCAGGTCTCAGGTCGCATGAGCGATAAAGTCCGCGCCCAGCTTCACTCAGGTACTAGGTTTACCGGTTACCATTTTTTCCCGGCATGTGCTTAGTTACGTTCAAAAGCTGACTCAGGTTCCACACATTAATCCTTAATTCTTTTTTCCCGTCTCATGGACAAGGCATCCTCCCTGGATCCAAGTCCATAGGACTAACACATATCCCGTTATCAAGATGAATACAATCAATTCCTGACCTCGCGCGAGTGCTAGAAAAATCACTTCGACTTCTACCGAGATCCTGATTAGCAAGCAGCTACTCGGACCTAGCATACTAGTATTCATCTCACAAAAGGAATCCTAAGTTCATGCAACTAGAGGTTTCAAGCGATTCCTACACTTAGGTGCACAATTACAACCTACAAGCATTAAGTGTAGTAAAATAGCATATAATAATATGGTTATGCATAAACCCGGGGCTTGCCTTCAATTGCTATGGGCTGCGGGGAGGATCCTCAACAGCAGCCTCTGAAGCCTACTCCTGGTCCTCCTCTTGGACAGATCCTTGCTCGGGGATGAGCACGTACTCTCCGTCGGCAAGATTACAAATCTAATGAATGCAATGCGTAAGATACATGCATGATATGATATGTGCTTTTAGAAATTACAACTTTGGATGTGTATTGATCTTCTTGAGTTAACAAAGTTGACTTTACTTATGTAAGGACCCTTGGGTGGTATAGTTGGTAAATTGGGTCAAACTTCATCTAAGGTAAGTGGTAGGTTTATTTTTGGGGTTCCACTGAATTCTTTTTAAACCTTAGTGAGAATTGATAAGTACTCAAGTTAGACTTATTGGGGTGGAGCTTTATTTCTTCTTTCCTTTTCTTTTATTCTCTTAAATGTTTTGGAGTGGGTTTGAACTACAAGTTGCTTTTATAAAATTCCTAAAAATTCTGCAAAAATTACAGTGGCTTGGTACTGGTGTTATGTTTCTCTGTCTCAAAATGGGGATGAGAAAGTGAATGATTTGCTTTGGACAAAATTATCAAATTTTAGGGCAGAAGGGGTGCTTTGAACTACAACTATTATTTAACAGTGGGTAATTCTCTAAAACTTATTTTTGCTGGCTTTTAGGTGTCATAACATGATTGGTATAACACTTCTAGTCATTAATACCTTTTAGTTATTTTACTATGGTTTTCTCAAGTTTCTAGCCAAATTGGTGCTTTCTACTACCACTATATTTGAAAAATATCAAACAATAGAGTTCTTATTTTTCTTGGTTTTTGTTTTGCGCAAGAGCAATCATTTTGAAGTTTGGCATCTTTTTGCTTAAGGGAAGGGGTGGTATGCATTATTTGAGTTAAGTGGCCTTTCTCTTAATATCATTAGCAATAGGTAAGAGTTTGCTTCATTTTCATGGTTTGCATTTTTCTCTGGTGGTTTATCTCATTATGAACTTAGTTAATTTTTTGGTTGCCCATTATCACATTATTAGGGGTTGTTCATGACTTATTTGGAAAATGCCTCATTATCATTTTATATTTATTTTCCTCACTTAAAAGGTTGGGCTGAGGTGTCTTTATTTTTGTAGTGGGGCTGTTGTGGTTGTAAGTCCACTGGATTTTTATTATCTAATTTGGGTATAGTTTTGCAATTCTAATAATTGTTTTTTCAGTTCAAATAAGGCTAAATAAAGCATTCTAATTTAAAACTGATCTGGACTAATGGTCTCCCTATTTTTCCTAGGTTCTCTGTTACATAAGCAAACTAGGAAAAATAATTTTAATCACTGTTCATTAATTTCTAATGCCTTTCTGATTTTTTCTAAGTTTTGGGCAAAATAGCTTTTAAATGAATATCTACATCATATTTTTCAATGCTGGGGTTCCTACTATTTATAAACAGTGTCTAAGTGAGGTTTGAACACCCACAAATTTTCTTAGGTTAAGCACAGAAGAAAAACTAATTTTCCTTAATTAAACAAGGTTGGTAAGTTTCTGTTTTAAATTTTAAACTCAAAATTCAGAACAGAAAGCATAGGGTTTATCATTTTTAAATGATAGTTCATAATATTCAGGAGCTAGCAAAATTAGTTTGACAACTTTTTTATTAAGAATTCATCAAGTTATGGGTTTTCTAAGTTCTCTGGTCATTTAAAAAGATTAACATAATTGATTTAATGGAAAACCACTTTGCACTGGGGTCCCTGGCGGGTATTTTAAGTTTTCTTCGCGGATCAGTCCCTGGGCTACTATTCACATGGGTCACTGACGTTACAGAAAACCCCTCGGGTTCTACAAATCCTAACCCGAGGTCCTTCTCCTAACTTAAATAGTAACCGCGGCGGAAGAAAGGGCGGAGGGGCTTACCGGCGGCGAGATTGCTCCGGAGAAGTGGTCGAGGACGTAGGGGAGGTCTCGGGGATCACAACGGTGTGCGGGTCGCCGTCGGGGATGGCCGGAGTTGGCCGGTCCACGTGCGCAGGCGGGGATGCTCGTCGGCGACGAGGAGTCCGCCCTGCTCACGGCGAGATAGTTAAATTGGACGGGTCATAGGGCTTCACGGGATGCCAGAGAAAATATGGGTGCAAGGAATTGGGCGGAGACTCACCGGTTAGCTCTGTTCACGCGCGGCGGTGGAAGACCGAAGTCCGGTGAGGTCGATCTCGGGCCTCCGGTGAAGTTCGGCCTAGTCCGAGGGCTTGGAAAGCTTCACGGGCCACTGGCGGAGCTAGCCGAAGCACTGGCTCGACTTGGGAGTGGCTGGAGTGGGCTGGCCACGACAGCCGAAGCTCTAGCGGCAATGGGGGCGGAATTGAGCTCGCCAGAGCTAAGGAGAGGTGGCTGGCCGGTGAAGGTGAGTGCAGGGTGAAGTGAGGCACGACCGGGGAGGCTTTATAGGCACGGGCGAGCACGGCCGAGGGCGGGGCTCTGACATGCGCTCGGGGCGTGCGCGGCGAATGCCAGTGCGCGCTCTGGCGCCTGGCACAGCGTCGAGCACGAGGCAGCGCAGAGAGAGGTCAAGTTCAAACGCGGATTGGGCCCAAATCTTTGAGATTAAGGCCACGATCCCGTTGAGAGATCTCTTCCTCTCAGGTCCCTTTGTCGTTTGTGTGTGGAGGCTAGCAAGTTTCGCTGACTGGATTAAGAGATAGAGAGGGGAGAAATCCTGTTTGTCTCACTGCCACACACAGGGAGAAGATCTCAGGTTTGATGTGTCCGAGGCACGCGTCCCAATGCCATCTCCTGGCACATGACAGAGGGGTTAATTAGGCACATTTTTGTCAATGGGGCCATTAGGATTCGAGTTAGGGATCAAGGTGAACATCCTTGATCTTTGGCTCAAGGTCTGAATTTCAGAATTCTGAAATTCAGAATTCCCATTAAGTCCCCACATGAGAAGCTTGATTTGGGGTTTTAATTGAGTTATTTTGGCTAAGCTTTCTCAACCTTTCTTATTGTTTATTAAATATACTTCAATTTTTATAATTGGCTCAAGTCATAATTTTAAATTTTTCATACCCTTTTCCTTATTTTCTTGAATTTTGCTCATGGCTTACTTAGGGTTTTTATTAGGGTTACAACATTCTTACCTTTTGAAAGACCCATTTGTTTTGATCATGATACTTTTAAGTATATGCTTGGTGAATTCTTTATTCTTAAGTTAATTTGATGCTCATGCTTACTTTGGTTCACATAAAATGATGGTTCTTGGTTTGGTATTTTAAGAGAAACCCTAGGTGACACTGGGGTGTCACAGCCTTTCCCCCTTAAAGGAATCTCGTCCGAGATTCGGGCCAGAGTCCTCCCAGGGTGAAGCGAAGGGTGAGACTTATAGGAAATGGGTGATTATTGTTATTATTAGGGTAAAACTGCTCTTCGAATGTCATTTTCTTTGCAACTTCAGAAGGAAGCTCTATTTAAGTTTTACTTCATAGTTACTTCATTCAGAATTAAGATCATATTTTTGGAAATTAGGTTCGAAGGGCAGGAGGAGGGTTGGGGGTGATTACGCACCAGCTTCCTTAGGTAGGCAATCGGGGAAGTTGGATCTCAAGAATTCCTCAGTTTCCCAAGTAGCTTCCTCCTCTGAGTGATTACTCCACTGGACCTTGTACATCTTGATCGATTTAGCCCGGGTTGATCTTTCTTTGCAATCCAGAATCTTGGAGGGGTACTCTTGGTACGATAGATCTGGCTCTATCTCCAATTCTGGCTCTGCTATGATCTCGGTCGGTAATCGAGCACACTTCTTCAGCTGAGATACATGGAATACACTGTGAATGGCAGACATCTTTGAAGGTAACTTCAGCTTATATGCCACGGGTCCACATGCTTCTATGATCTCATAAGGTCCAATGTAACGAGGGGCTAGCTTGCCTTTGATCCCAAACCTCTGCACTCCCTTGGTGGGTGATACCTTAAGGTATACAAAACTTCCCACCTTGAACTGGAGAGGTTTCCTTCTTCTATCATGGTAACTCTTCTGCCTGGCCTGAGCAGCTTCTAGATTCTTCCTGATTAGTTTGACCTTCCTTTCGGCTTCGGTCACTAAGTCAGGTCCAAAAACTTCTCTCTCTCCAGGTTGAGACCAATTGAGTGGTGTCCTGCACCTTCTTCCATAGAGAGCTTCAAAAGGTGCCATCTTTAGGCTGGATTGATAACTATTGTTATAAGCAAACTCTGCCAAGGAGAGGTGCTTATCCCAGTTCTTGCCACAATCGATTGCACAAGCTCTCAGCATATCCCCTAGGATTTGGTTTACCCTTTCCGTCTGACCATCATTCTGTGGGTGGTAAGCTGAACTCCTGATTAGCTTGGTTCCCAAAGACTCTTGCAATTGTTCCCAAAATCTGGCAACAAATTGGGCTCCTGGTCAGAAATAATGGTCCGAGGTAATCCGTGCAAACACACGATCCGGTCAATATACAATTCTGCATACTTCTGAGCCTTATCAGTGGTGTGCACAGGAAGAAAATGTGCCACTTTCGTCAGTCGATCCACAATAACCCAAATCGAATCATGATGACGAGAGGTGTTGGGTAGACCCACAATGAAATCCATGCTGATGTCATCCCACTTCCACGAAGGTATAGACAGGGGTTGCAAAGCTCCAGCTGATTTCAAGTGGCTTGCCTTTATCCTCTGACAGGTGTCACATTCTGATACATACTGGGCTATCTCCCTCTTCATTCTGGTCCACCAGTACAAAGACTTCAGATCATGGTACATCTTGGAGCTTCCCGGATGCATAGAGAATTTGGAGAGATGAGCCTCATCCAAGATTTTCCTCTTGAGGTCCTGGTCCTTAGGAATCACCAATCTACTTTTGAACCATAACACACCCTTTTCATCCTGGCGGAAACAATTATACTTCTCAACCTTCTGATGGAGATTCTTCTTGATAATTTGCACTCCCTTGTCATGGAGCTGGGCCATGATAATCTGGTCTTGCAAAGCTGGCTCAACAGAAATGTGAGACAACGAGCCATAAGGAATCACTTCAATTTGCATCTTGTTCAACTCATCACACAAGGTGTTAATGCGAGAATCCATCAGGATACAATTGCATTGCATCTTCCGACTCAAGGCATCTGCTACCACATTAGCTTTTCCTGGGTGATAATGTACCTCCAGGTCATAATCCTTGATCAGCTCTAGCCATCTTCTCTGCCTCATGTTGAGCTTAGCCTGAGTAAAAATGTACTTAAGGCTCTTATGATCAGTGAAGATGTTGCAGTGGGTTCCCATTAAATAATGCCTCCACATCTTTAATGCATGAACCACTGCTGCCAACTCGAGGTCATGAGTGGGATAGTTTTGCTCATGAGGCCTGAGTGCCCTTGAGGCATAAGCAATGACTCGGTTGTCTTGCATCAAGACACAACCTAGCCCGGTGCCAGAGGCATCGCAATATACATCAAAAGGCTTGCTGTTGTCGGGTTGTGCCAATACTGGTGCTATGGTCAGATGCTGCCTTAATGCATGGAAGGCATCTTCGCACTTCTGAATCCAAACAAATTTGGCTTCTTTTTTCAGCAACTCAGTTATAGGCTTCGCAATTCGAGAGAAGTCCGGAATAAATCTTCGGTAATAACCAGCTAATCCCAGAAAACTCCGAATCTGACGGACAATTGTTGGTGGCTTCTAGTTCATCACTTCTTGCACTTTATCAGGATCAACAGCTATTCAGCCTGAGATAGTGTGACCCAAGAATTTGATTTCCTTTAGCCAAAAATCACACTTGGATAACTTGGCATAAAGGTGGTGCTCTCGCAGACGTTGAAGCACTACATGCAAATGCCCGGCATGTTCTTCTTTGTTCTTTGAGTACACCAAAATGTCATCGATGAAAACCACTACGAACTTGTCCAATTCCGGCATGAAAACAGAATTCATCAGATACATGAAATATGCTGGTGCATTTGTCAGCCCGAATGACATCACCAAAAATTCATATAGCCCATATCTGGTTGAGAATGCCGTCTTCGGAATATCGCTTGCTCGTATCTTGATCTAATGGTAGCCAGAGCGAAGGTCTATCTTGGAAAATACCTTGGCCCCGACCAACTGGTCAAAAAGAACATCAATACGAGGCAAAGGATACTTGTTCTTGATAGTTACCGCATTAAGAGGGCGGTAATCTATACACAGCCTCAAGCTTTCATCCTTCTTCTTCACAAACAGTGCTGGACACCCCCAAGGCGAAGTACTTGGGCGAATAAATCCCTTATCCAGCAACTCCTGCAATTGCTTCTTCAATTCTGCCAACTCAGCGGGTGGCATTCGTTAGGGCCTCTTGGAAATTGGGGCCGTTCCCGGTTGCAACTCGATGGCGAATTCAATATCCCGGTCTGGTGGCATTCCTGGCAATTCATAGGGAAGACATCTGCATACTCGCAGACCACTGGGATCTTATTCAGAGGTAACTCCTCATAGAGAAAGCACATGACTGAGTAGAACCTTGACTAGGCAAAATTAAGGTGAAGTTCCCGCAGAACAGAGAATTAACTTCCACGGTACGGCTGGCTACATCAAGCACAACTTGGTGCAAGGTCATCCAATTTGCTCCTAGAATAATGTCCACATTTTCCAATCCCAACACAAGAAGAGTGGTTTTGATGATGTGGCTTCCCAGTTGAATAGGCACACTTTGGTTTAATTGATTAGTTGCAATTTTACCCCCAGGTGTGACTATCATGAATGACCCTTTAGAGTGAGAGAATAGCAGTTTACATCTAGCACTAAACTTCTGGCTAATGAAACTATGAGATGCACCAGAATCAAACAGAATTAAAGCAGGTTGATTATAAACTGAAAAGATACCGGTCATGATAGGAGCTCCTTCAGGTACTTCCTCTAGAGTAGTGAAGTTGAGCTTCCCTTGCCTGACTTGCACCTTCTGCTTTCTTCCCTTGTCTTGATTTGGTGCTGGCATCTGCCTCTGCTGGTTCCTGGGACAATTCTTGGCATAGTGGCCCACATTGCCACAAGTGAAAAACTTGTTCCCATTGCCCTGGCGGAACTGCCGCTACTGCGGAGGCTGATTGTTCCTTGGGGGGAGCTGGAAAGCGGTTGGGTGCTGGCTGCTGCTGCTGCTGAGGTGGCCTGATCACCCATCTGCCTGCCTGCTGCTGAAAACCCCTGCTGATTGTGAGAAACAATCCGGAACCTCTGAGCCTGAGCGGATGGTGCTGCCATTGGTGCCTTTCTCTTCTTCTCTGCCCGGTGAGCAACAATGCAATCCTCCTGGGAGATGGCCATGTTGACCAACTCATTGAAGCTATCAGCCCGGACAGTGTTGAGTCGTTCTCGCAGCTTGGTATTGAGACCCCTGCGGAAGCGATCTCTCTTCTTTTCATCAGAATCAGCATGATACCCTGCATACTGGCATAAGTCGTTGAAGGCTTGCGCATACTGCAGTATCGTGCGGGTTCCTTGATTAAGGGCCAGAAATTCATTCAACTTCCGATCAAGAATGCCAGCTGAGATGTGGTGTCCTCTGAAGGTAGTCTTGAATTCCTCCCAAGACACTTCTCGATCAGCGGGGAGCATAGCACGGAAGTGGTCCCACCAAGTCTGAGCAGGGCCACGCTGCTGTGCGGCGAAGCGAGCCTTGGCCTCATTAGGGTAGTCTCCTGTGAGGAGGGGAAACTTGGACTCGATGACGCGGAGCCACACGGCGGCGTCCAACGGATCCTCTGCCTTGGTGAACAAGGGCGGCTGCGTGCTCAGAAACTCCTGGTAAGTTGCCATAGCCGGAGGTCGCTGATGCTGGCCTCCACCATGCTGCTGAGGGTGGGGCTGGCGCTGCAAGAGCTGTCGTAGAATCTCATTCTGCTGGGCCATCAGCTCCTGCACTGTGGGAGCTGGAGGAGGTGGCGGGGGAACCTGCTCATTATGCCCGCGACGCTGCCTAGCTGCCATCTAAAAACAGAGATTGTCGCCATTGTTATCCCAACTCACAGTTTCGAACGACAAGATATCATCTCATATGGAAGGAAAAATGCCATAATCATAATATTAGGTTTTGAAATGAAGATAACCTGGTGACAAATATCCCACAGATTTCAAAAGTTCACAGGGTTACATCAATAGGGGAAAGTACCCATAAGCCTAGTCCAAAATCTGACATTAACTAAGCTCGCATAGGTTTCTATCCGCCTAAAAGTGTCGA